>ML867832.1:7194-21021 GCA_009831015.1 Picea engelmannii
CATCAAACGAAACAATATCATCATAAATGAAACAACTCAAATACCCCACTCCCTGACTCAATCCGGAGTCCAAGGGAGTTCCACCGATGCCTCTGCATCCTCCAGGTCCGACACCCTGCACACTCAAAGAAACTGAGTCAGCAACACCTGTCTACTCCAAGGTAGTGAAAACATCCTGTCATATAACTCAATGCATCTTAATGAAAGAAAAGTTTTATCATCATATAAATCCAGATCACTTGTGAGCAAGTGTCCTCAAAGAATAAGTTGGTATGTGCGCCAGAGCGGGATGTTACATCATTAAACTTGAGCTTCCTGATCAGTTACTGGAAGAATGGTTTACCAAGTCTTTTGTAAACAAAATTGGTAAATACATTGCTATGGGCGGTGTTGTCACAGAAGAGCAGGCTATTAGTTGTGCTCAGTATCTTGATCTCGTTTATTCAGAAATGGGAACATTATACAATTTACTACCTGATTTACCTCGTCCTAGTACTTCCACTACTTCTACTACTTCGGTTGCCTCGCATGCAGCTGATGGTGTGATTGGTTCCACTCATAGCCATTCACATTCCGTTTCAACTACAACCCCGAAATCCAATTCTTCTAATGTTCAAAGTGCTCTGTCTCCTGCTCCTCCCAGCGGTAAAACCTCTGAAGTGAACGTTTTTCAATCTATGTTGACCGGTAAGAATAAGTCTAAGAAAGGGAGAGGCAATACTAAGGAGGGTAAAAACACTAATCCGAAAGAGCAAACCAAATCTCCTCCTGTTGATGACTGGGATAAGCGCAAACCATGCTACCCTTGCCTTATCTGTGGTGACGATCACTACACGAAGGATTGTCCGAGACGTGCCAAGGTTAATAAGTTCCTTCAAGGAACCCCAAAGCCCTCTACACTGGCAGTCTTGTCTCAACCCTTCCCGTCTCAACAACAGGCTTCGTTGGTCATCCACAACCGACCCTCTACTTATACATCTTCTTATGTTTTGATGTGCACCGGTGATTCCATGAAAAACAATGTTGCACTTACCACTAGAGCTAAAGACTATACTCCTTCTAAGGAGAAGGTTGATGATTTACCTCCCGATTTGGTACAACCTTCTCCACCAACTCCACCTATGACCGGTCCTCTTCATCTCGAACGACTGAGTCTTGATGCAGTTTTACGACCCCCAAAAGGTGTCGTTAAGAAGTCGGCATTCAATCCTCATGCTCAGGCAACCCAGAACTATAGCATTGTCGAAGATCTGGCCCAAGCACCCTCAACAATGTCTTCCCTGGAAGTCCTTCAGTCTTGTCCTGCACAACGAAGGGCGCTGTTGAAATCTATAGGTGGTATTGATCCAACCGATACGAATCTGATAGTCTTTAACTTGGAATATCATATTCCAAGGTTACCCCCACAACTTGCGTTTCAAATCCAAGTTGTAGTTTCCAACAAGAGTATTTTCCAAACTGTTATAGATGAGGGTGCCTCTACGTGCGTAATGTCTTTTTCTTGTTGGAAAGCCATTGGCTCTCCCCCGTTAAACGAATCACAAAACACTTTGCGAGCCTTCAATGTCTCTGGTTTTAAGCCATACCGTGTTCTTCCATCGTTTCCTGTTACTCTTGAAGGTAAAACTGTCCAAGTGGAAGTGGAATTTTTTGATACTCCCCTAGATTATAATCTTCTACTTGGTCGAAGCTGGGTCGATTCTATGCGTGCTATCGTGTCAACCCTTTTCCATGTCGTACGATTTCCTCACCAGGGAAAAGTGGTTACGGTCTATCAACTTGCCTTATTTAATGCCGATACTCACACAGGCAACATGTCGTTCATCGCCAACACCCCGCGAGGTTATGAGAATGTTGGTGTCGGTCTTTTAAAAGACTCATCGTTAATGGGTACTTTCCCCATACCACCACCACCCAATATTTCAAGCCAGTCAGTTGCTTCCATTAATATGATCTCTACTGTACCTCGTGAACTTCCTGTGTCTGTTGACCCTTGGATAGTCCCTGATTCTGGAGATCACGTTCGTTTCAGCAACGTTATGCCGTTAAGTCCAGTTGAGTCTACTTATCAAGCCATTCAATCGACATCCCTTACTACTTCTTCTTTTGACGAGTTGTCTCCTGATCCTTTCTGTGTCATCTTTCCCACTGACGAGATGATCATGTCCATCATGGAAGACACCCCTTGGGATGATGGGCATCATTGTTCCATACAGTTTCTAGAACAACAAACTCTTGAGAATTATCAGCGGATTTCGACTCCGTCGACCGTTGTTGTTATCTCCACGGTTTCCCATTCTACATGAGATGTGTTTTCGGATAGTCGTGATTACTTTCTTTATCTAGCTGCATCCGAGTATACTATTGGCACGATCCTTGTTCAGGATGATAACCATGATGAACATGTTATCTGTTACTTGATTAGAATTTTATCATCCATGGAAATCAAGTACCAACATGTTGAGAAGCTGGCCTTGGCTGTTGTCCAAGAAATTCAACGTTTTCGTCATTATATTCTCTCCTGGAAGACTACAATGATTTCCCACTATAACCCCATGCAACATATATTGACACGTCAATTGCTGGGGGGTAAGTACTCCAAGTGGATTGTTATTCTCCAGGAGTTCTATTTGGAATTCGATCGCGCCACGTCGAAGAAATCTCTAGTTTTCGCTGAGTTAATTTGTGATTTTCCCCACACTACCACGAAAAAGGTAGCAGTTGATTTGTTACCTGATGAATCACTTTTCCTTATCAGTACCGATGATCTTTGGTACGGAGATATCATTATATATCTCCAAACTCAAACTTTTTGGCCTGCTTTGTCAAGTAATGAACGACATCGTGTCCGTTATCAAGCACGTCATTATATTATCCTCAGCGATACTCTTTATCGTCAAGGCATTGAATCTGTCTTTCGACGTTGTTTGAATTTTGACGAAGATGAGAAATATTTGAATGACTTTCATTCAGGAGCATGTGGTGGTCATATGTCTCGGTATGCTACTGCCGAGAAGATCTTACGTGCAGGTTATTTTTGGCCTTCCCTATTCACTGACTGCATTACTGTTGTTCAGAAGTGTCATGCCTGCCAGACCTATAATCAAAATATTCGATCGCATCCTGCTCCCCTTCATCCTGTAGTCTCAATAGGTCCTTTTGCTAAATGGGGCATTGATTTCATGACATGTCACCCTCACTCGGCCGGGGGGCATGGTTACATTATCGTAGCTGTGGATTATTTCACAAAGTGGGCCGAGGCAATGCCAACATTCGATAATACTAGGAAGACTGCATCCTTATTCCTTTTTAACCATGTCATCACTCGTTTTGGTGTTCCTCAAGCTATCGTTACCGATCACGGTAGTCATTTTAGGAATTATATGATGTATGAACTTACAGAGAAGTTGGGCTTTCGTCATGATAGCTCAACGCCCTATTATCCACAGGCCAATGGCTAGATCGAAGCCATCAATAAGGTTCTTATAACTATGATTCAAAGGATGGTAGGAATCCCTAAAACTAGCTGGCACACGATGTTATTTTTGGCATTGTGGGCATATCGGACATCTGTTAAGTCTGCCACGGGGTTCACACCTTTTCGACTAGTTTATGGCATGGAATCCATTCTACCAATAGAATGTGAGATACCATCTTTGAATCTTGTTGTAGAGCTCTTACCTAATACTTTTTCTGAAGAGGAACGTCTGTTGTATTTGATGCGATTAGACGAGACTCGCCGTGATGCTACTCTTGTCATAGAAGCCCAGAAAAAATGTGTTAAGGCACAGTATGACAAGCATGTCAAACCACGTGTCTTCTCTGAAGGAGATCTTGTTCTTCTATATGAACAAGATAAAGATGTTCTAGGAGTTGGGAAATTCGAACCAATGTGGCGTGGGCCTTACATTGTTAGCAGAGTATTGGAAAAAGGAGCGTATGAACTAGTTGATTATGATGGTGTACCTTTGAGTGAACCCAGGAATGGGTTGTACTTAAATAAGTACTATGCATAAGTCATTTGTGCATGAGTACTTGTATTTTATGTATCATACTGAGTGAGTGTGTTACTTTAGTTTTTCTTTTGACGTTATTTGGTCTCTTCCCTTATGTGATGTTGTGTTTGATTGCTAGATGACAGAACGTTCGCTACCTTATATTGGCTTCGCCGACAGTGCTAGCCATAGTACTCGGAACCTAGCTTCTGCTGCTTGGGCAATCTATGCCCCGAAAAATGAACTCATATCTATATGAGGTATATGTCTTGGCCAAGCAACCAATAACATTGCAGAGTATAGCGCCGTAGTTGAATTATTGGTTGATGCTATCTCTCTCGGAATTCACTATTTGGTTGTTCGACTTGACTCGCAGTTGGTAGTACTACAGCTCAGTAATGTATATTCTATTCAAAGTCCTAGTTTATTAAGGGTATACTTGCAGATTCGCCTCTTGGAACGACATTTTGATTACATAGAATATCAACACATTCTAAGAAGTCTTAATACATTGGCAGATGCTTTAGCTAATTATGTATTGGACAAGCATTTAAATCACTTATAAAATCAAACACATTAAATTGTACACAAATGTAAAGTAAGCCAGTAGAAACCATGTATATATATATAACGATCAAAGTTTGTTTTTACAAAATGTGTCCGAAGACCAAAAATATCAAAAATTGAAGCTCATGGCTTCTACAAAAGTGACATCACTAATGATGTTCACGATAGCACACTAGTGTCCTAGAAACTCTATGGAGCAAGTGACCCATAGAGGTAGAGACTCCCACGGTATGACGCTCATCGCATCGTGGGATCTCCTCTAGAGGAATCTCTTGAACATCGGCCATCAGACCCTCTAAGTTTTGCTCCACTGTCAGATAGTCCTCGGCATACTGGGGGACTGCAACTGCTGCCTCTCCTCGACGTTGGATAGGAGAACTACCAACAGGTATATATGCCCCAACATTTGTGTTATCAATAAAAATTTTGATGTTAGTCTTTGGATGATTCTATAAAACCAAAAACATTTAATATGATGAAAATACAAAAACATCTTAAAAGATAAAAATTGGTGTACTTCTTACCAATGTCTCCCCACTTTGCGTCTTCGAGAAGTGCAAGGTCAGGATCGCCACGAAAGTCCAAGCCAGCATACGCATAATCCTCTATCATCAGAACCTGGCCTGGAAGCCAGTCGAAGAAGAGATCGTCATACTTGACGATCGGTCCTGTCACATGTCTAGCCATGAGTTGGCACCATCGTAACATCCGAGGATCCTTGGGACCCGAAAAGCACCACTCAGCCTGAAGTCTATACACTGGGACCCTCTCACGGAAGAAAGATACCAGTAATGATCCATAACCAAACTGCTTTAGATCTCCACATCTGCATTTGGTCAATTGTTTCTTGAGATTGCGTAACACTGGGTCAGCCCAGTTGAAGACTCGGGGCTCAATGCACTCGATAGCAGACTGAAAATATCTCTGTAGAGCCATATGCGGGGCAACACTTCCTTCCATCCGAGCGATAGTGAAGAGAATGGTACGGAGAGTTATATCAGTCACTCCCCAAATGGCCACTTTCCCTTTTTGTCATTCAGCCTCTGGCATGCAATACTCTTGGCAATACTCACTCATTTTCAGACCACCCCTCCGGCTACCAGTCAAACTGACGTAGGACCCTCGTCTGGATAGCCCAGTCAGGAAATATATATCCTCAATGTCGATCGTCAAAGTGTGAGCACTGACATTAAAAACCTGCTGATCTGGATCCCACATCCGGACTAAGTGTTCTAGCAATCGAACTTGGGCTCTCATGCCCGGTATGCATAAATACTTCAAGAGATCGAGATCTCTTAAAGCGGCTAGAGTTGAAGGGTGATTTTCAGCGGTTGCATTATCATCCTCATGTTCCCTTTCTCTCCATTCGAGCACCATTATGATGGTTGTAAACCTGCATAGGAAACATATGAAGATTATTAAAACTGTCATTCATGGAATAAACCTTTTTTTATTGGATTAAACTTAAAAACTTTTTTGACCTTTGCGTTGTTCGCAGGTGGCCTATGGCACACAGTACGAACTTCTTGCATGCTGCCTTAGGCCCACCTGCGAGAATGAAGCATTCTCGCAAGCCCCGTATGGGCAGCCTGCGAGAATCCTCCTACACACCTAGGGTTTGCAAAATGGACTTAAAACTTGAAATATAACCAATAAAATCATGAATTGAAACCATGAAAATATAGAGAATTGAAAACTTACCAAAACACCACAGACGGCTCGAAGAATGATGGCCCGAAGCTCCCAAAAATCGACGATGAAGATCAGAGGTAAAATGGAGGTTTTTTGCACTCAAATGGTGAATGGGTAAAACCATATGGTAAAATGAATTGTAAATTTATTTTATTTACTTTTTACCATGATAAAAGTGGGTTTTTTCATGTTTATTCACTATTTTACCCTAATTACTAATATGGCAGTGAGTAAAATGACTTGCAGGTACCCAATGCGGATGGTTATGCGATATGGTGTGTTTTTGTTTGTTTCCTATGGTTTTGAGATAGACTTCAAGTGTCTTTTATCTGTTCTTGCACTTGCGAAAAACTTGAGAATGTGATCGAGCGTTGTTTTATCTCTTTTCCGGGCTCGTTGTGGTTACATGAAAAAGGAACCCCCCTGGAGTTAACTTTAAGCTCTTTTCACGACTCCCTAAATATGAAAATATTACCGAGTGATCTTGATTTTTTCATGCTCGTTAAAGTATTTGAAGTTACGCGTCCTTCGAGCGATAGTTTAATCCTTTTTCGGTCTTGTTGGACTATTGTACGAAAAAGACACTGAGAGAGTTCTCTTTTGAGTGTTTTTCCAAACTCTATAATCCTGAAAAACTTTCGAGTTTTCTATCTCTGGACTCGTTAAACAAACATTGACTAACCCGTAATGGGATCGAACCACTCCTTCTTAGGGTTCGTTAAAAATACTCCGCGGGACTCGTCCGAAGGATGAGCTTATATCAACAAGCATATGCGATCCTCTTCAAGCTTGCATAAAAATAAAGAGGTACTTTCCAGAAATGGTGGGGGAAAATTTGGGAAAGGGATATGTTTCATCTTTGTGTTAATTGGCAGTAAGTGTCGCTCTTGAACATGACACCCCCTATTCATCATTTGAAGCTAGTTTGGAAAATCCATTTGTCTCTCATTCGATTCAATAACAAGGTCTTTCCATGTGTCGTCTTTGAGTCAACACTGCCAAGTCATTGGTCATGTCATCCATATGTTCAAGAGCAGTCTGAACCTATATTGAGTTGGCCATCTGCAGTTGTACTTTCACTCCGTGTCGGCCTTCCCTGTGTCCAAAGTCCAATTTTCACATACTCTGTTTCAATTTTAAACTTTGTTACTCATTTCGTGTCATTGATGTGGGATACATCAAGGCCCTCCTGTGACGAGTCTTGATTCTGTCGACTTCAGCACATTATCCGGAATCAAGACTTAGAAATTATTTAGTACCTTGAAGCTTGCATGCCTCAATGGCAAGTTTCTCGCTTTCGACAATGGGTTTACATCATTGACCCCTGATCGAGAGATTTCGGCGACTGTTTGACATCAACTCATTTATTCGCAGTCGATGGATTGTACTATAGTACCTTGGGAGTCATTGACATCAATGGTGATTTCCCTCACACTTGTTAATGGTATACATTAATGACCGGTAATCAAGTGGTTTCTACCATGTTCGACTTCGACACATGTAATCACATGGTTAGATTCATACTTTTGGGCGATGAGATTGAAGACCCTGGATATTATCCATGTGATCCAAGTTGCGATGGAGTATGTATATTTTGTGATGCATAGATCCACTATGTATATTTCGTGGCTATGTCGTCTTGATTTAAGATTTGTCTCACAGATCCACAGTGTATTCAGGTGGCTGTGCTATATAATGATGGCATGGGTCCACAGTGTCTGGTTGGTGGCCATGACCTTGATTTATGATGTCATCAGTCTATGATCTGAGTATGGGAATGCCTACCTCGGATTTGATATACATGATATTCTGTTGATGCTTGGATGTTTGCAGGTTTCTGATTAGATGTGCTTTTGGTTCTTGACACAGACATGTAGCTTACAAAGTCTATTGACTGTCACTTGTTCTGCTCTCAGACTTTGGGGGGCATTCTGTTATCCAAAAAATTTGTGATTGAGATGATTTCATGATGATGGAAAATCAATCTCTTTACCAAGAACACTTTCCTGAGAAAAGTTACAGTTGTCTTCTTCCAGAATTCATACTTTGAAGGATGTTCGCAGGCTATTTATATATTCACCTGCGAGAATGCCTGATTCTCGCAGGCTTCTTTAAGCTGGGGTGCGAACTTCTCACACTGTACTCATTATTAGGGTGTGAACATGTTCTTAAAGGGGAAAAAGATAAGAATCTCGAACCTTCTAGAAGGGAATCTTCTAGAAGGGTGAGTTGGTTTTCGAATGGTTATTCAGGTGCTGGCATTCCAGATATCTTGGGATCATTCCCTATCCAAGTAACTAATCTATCTTCTCCTATATATTGAGGGGATTGCTCATGGAAAGGGTTAATAAAACAAGCAGCAAGCTAGTTAGAGATTGATTAGAGAATTAGTGCAAGACTGTATGGAGGACTGATGCTACAGCAGCAAGAGACAACAACAAGGTCATCACAAGTGGTTGATTTTCTTCATGCATGAGCAAGTGTGTGTGTCAGAGCCAGGAACCATCGAAAGGAGACCTATGACATCAAGGCTCAGGTTGTAAGTTTCACTTTCAATTAATTCAATACAACGATATGTCCCTTTCCCATAAAGATGATGTCACTTTATTACATAATTCCTTGATCATATGTATAGACTAGTCATTGAATATATTAATCTTCCTTTACTTTTGATTGGTTCGTTTTGTTGTGATCTGGATGGGATAAGAGCATTGGAGCGAAGCTTGGAACAACAAAGATTCAAGGAAAGCGTTCATAAGGTATGTCCATAATCCTTAATCTCTTAGTTCATTCAATAGGCTAGATCTAGGGAAAGTGTATTATTTTGTCCTGTTTTGTTCTAGATCCAGGTGGATCTAGGGAGATCGGTTTGTGTCCACACTCATGGATTTATCCTATAACAATGAGACAAATTTAAATTATCATATTATGTTGAAGAATTTATCACCAAAACAGAGTGAAATTTTTAAGGAAAGTAAAGACGAATGTCTTGAGAATACCATTGTTAAATATCATAGCTCAAGATATTCTTTTCATGTGCTCATTTCTGATTCATTTTACTCTCTATATCCTAATCTCTTCTTAGATTCTGGGGGACTTGATACTGTTAATGTTTATGCCATTATTATAGTTCTTTGCATTTCAATAGATAAGAGCATAATAAGAACAAGATCATTGAGAAATACACATTCACAAGAGACACGGCATTTATCCTGGGAAACCCTCTATGGGAAGAAAACCCAACAAAACTTCCTTATCATAAATATCTTATACAATGTTCAAGAAATAACTCAAACCAATACAGAAAGTCCTCCCTAAGAGATGCACCACTCTTCTTCTCCTCTCTCCAACTGGTAATTGCAGCTTGCGTCATAAGAGAATGAGCAAGTGAGTTGTGTGTTTGAAGTGAGGTTCTAGCCTCTTATTTATATCAGACTGGCACGTGTGAAAGGTCACAACTGGTAGGGCTGACCTCTCACTCTGGGTGGGTAAACCCACCTTTAATTAATTTTGGGTCTTCCATTATAATTGTTGGGGATGACTTCTTATTCTATCCTTTGTAATTGTTCGATGACCATTCCACAAAAGGGGATTGGTCCTTATACAATTACCGACATGATTAATAATCAATAGGGATTAATCCAATAACAATAATAATAATAATGACATGATTAATCCTCAATGGGGATTTAATCCAATAACAAAATAATAATAAGAATGCTCTTCGCAGTTACATTATTTCAACACTCCCCCTTAAGAAGAAGGGTCTTCATCGGCATCGGGTGAGATAGGTCTGCATCATCAGTGGCATCTAGACGACTATTGTCAATATCATCTTGAACCATTGTCTAGCACATTTACGAGTCATCGGAAGTTTTCTTCATTAGAAGCATCATCATTCTCAAAAGAAAGATATCATCATCTGCATCAAATATGTATCAATAAAAATGATACCTCATCACAACACTAGGTTGGCACATCACTGTACTACACTAGCTCAATATCATAGCAGTTAAGCTGGTAGCTCAGTGTCAGTTACATCTTGATTTATGTCTAACAACTAGGTCAAAAGAAAGTAATATCATCATCTCACTTTACGTCTAACAACTAGGTCAGAAGTGAGGAATAACAATGTCATGTTTTACGTCTAACAACTAGGTTAGAAGCATGATTCATCTTTCTTTACGTCTAATAATGAGGTCAGAAGCAAGGAGCACATCAAATTCTTTCTTTAAGTCTAACAACGAGGTTAGAAGCAAGGAATCATCTTTCTTTACGTCTAACAACTAGGTCAGAAGCAAGGAATCAACAGCGTTATGCTTTACGTCTAACAACTAGGTCAGAAGCATAACTCATCTTGGTTTACGTCTAACAACGAGGTCAAAAGAAAGGATCACACAGTGTCATGATTTACGTCTAACAGCGAGGTCAAAAGCATGACTCATCTTGCTTTATGTCTAACAGTGAGGTCAGAAGCAAGGGTCACACGGCGTCATGTTTTACGTCTAACAGCGAGGTCAGAATCATGACTCATCTTGCTTTACGCTAACAACTAGGTCAAAAGAAAGGAATACATCTACTCCTCCTTTCAGGGAGGGTCCTTTCGAACAATACCAAACTTATCTCGAAAGTGTTCAAACTTTACATGAGATAGAGGCTTAGTCAACACATCAACAACCTGTTCATCCATGCTAATGTACTGGAGCTTCAAGGCTCCTCTCTGTACCATGTCACAGATGAAATGATAGTGGATCTCTATGTGCTTCGACCTATCATGGAACAGAGGATTCTCAGTCATTATAATATAGCTTTGATTGTCACATAGAATCGCGGTTTCCCTCATCTCCAAATATTCAAGGCTCCTCTCTGTACCATGTCATGGATGAAATGATAGTAGATCTCTATGTGCTTCGACCTATCGTGGAACACAAGATTCTCTGTCATTTTAATACAACTTTGATTTTCACATAGAATAGCAGTTTCTCTCATATCCAAATCAAATAGGTCTGTCAACAAATTTAGAATCCATATAGCTTCGCAGCTAGCAGAACATGCGACAATGTACTCTGCTTCCATTGTGCTGAGAGTAATACTGGATTGCTTCCTACTCTGCCATGAGATCATAGCTGATCCCAAACTGAAACAACATCCAGAAGTTCTTTTTTTTTCGGCAACGCTTCCTGCCCAATATACATCAGTATATCCACTCAGTGTGAAGTCATGATCTCCATCATAGCTAAGACCATAATCCATTGTACCTTTAAGGTACCTCATCACATGTTTTGCAGCCACTCAATGAACACGTCTGGGCTCTACCAAAAACCGACTCAAGGTGTTCACTGCAAAAACAATGTCTGGTGTGGTGTTCATCAAGTACATCACCGATCCAATAATCTGTCTGTACAGAATGGCATCTATCAAATCTGACGAAGTATCGACCAATAGCTTCAACTTTTCTTCCATGGGAGTATTCATGGACTTGCATTCTAGCATGTCGAATCTCTTTAAGATTTCGACCATATACATCCCTTGGTTAAGGAATATTCTTTCTGAACTCTGCCATACCTCAAGACCTAAGAAGTAATGCATTAGGCCAAGGTCTTTCATTTCAAATTCTACGACAAGTCTCTATTTACATTCAACGATGAGCTTTTCTTCTCCAGTTAAGAATAAGTCATCCAGATACAGTAATAGTATTACTGGTGTTGGCAAATATTGAACAAGCAACGAGTATGTGTTGATGGTTGTTGTCATTAATGGCAACAGTGGAGATGGCAGGATAAGAAGGATAAAACCCCTTGTGGATTCGGACGTAAAATCTCAGGAGGAACAACATTGAAGAAAATGTGCGCAGCGAGAGCTTATAGAGAAGAAGAAAGACACAGATCCAGTGACCGTTGGATTCCATTCAAATTTCCTGAAAGGCAGACAACCGTCAGATCTGCAGAAGTTGCGAGGGAGATAAATCATCGGAGATTCAGGGATCAGGACTTTGAAATGTCCAATTCACTTGACATCGAAAACCCCAAAATCGTGATATGAAATTTCGCGATTTGATCGCAGCTGTTAAATCAAGCAGAGATCGAGACCATCCACTTGTAGACAGGAGGCTTCATCGGAGTTTCGGTGATCGGGGTTTCAATATGCAAAGAAAATAATTCAATGAAAATCCCGATTTCGCGATATGCGAAATCCCGACTGAATCTACACCGTCAGATCAACATGAGATCTAGACCGTTGATCCAACTCACGACGGTAGACCACGTCACCCAGGGACACGTGGCACAAGCAGGGAATGACAGGTGTCAGGCAAATTTAACACTTCAGGCACATGCAAGTCACGAATCAGAGTGACACGTGGCAGGATATAACACGTGTCAAACCACGTGTGACGTCAGCAGAGGCATCGATGATCGGGACTTTGATATGTCAAGAACACACTGCAACAGAAACTCTGAAATCACGATATGCGATTTTGCGATGTAATCACAGCCGTTGGATAAGAATGAGATCTAGACCGTTGATCTCCATCATCGGAGAATCGGGGATCGGGAATTCTATAGGCGTGTGCATGATGACATCTAAAATGTCAAAACCTCGATGAGAGGCTTGACCGAGGTCATGTGTTGACGGTCCTATGGGCCGAGGCCTATAGCTAGCAGGTCTAGCACGTGGAAAGGGGCGCATCGGCATCGAGGATCGAAACTTTGAAGTGACAAAGTCACTTGACCTCAGGAGTGTCGATTTTTCGAGATGCAAAATCGCGATACAATCTGAGCCGTCAGATCAGGCTATGATCTAGACCGTTGATTTTAGACCATGTCGAAGGTTCGCGAATCGGGATATGGATTTATAAGTGAAAAGAACAGTGAACATGAAGAACGTCGAAATCCCGATAGAGAGACATAAGGTTGTGGTCACGGAGTGAAGGTCACGTTGGCCAGAAACTAAGCTCAGGAGGGCTAGCGTATGAAAGGAGCCATCAGGAATCGGAGAATCGCGAGTCCGAAGGACTTGTGATTTCTGACATCACAAATTCCAAAATCGCGATGAGTGAAATACCGATTTGATCTGAATCGTTGGATCAAGTATTGATCGGAGGGTTGTTGTTCTTCCTCACATGTTAATGCTTCAGTTATGAATCTGCTAAGAGAAACGAATTGATTATGACAAATCAGTTAGCGTTTCAGTTGCCAAGACAGATGTTCTCATATTACCGATTGGAAGGGGAAGTGGAATCGTCAAGGTAACTTGTATAAAAGAATATGAACGAGACTGAGTTGGGTTGGTTGCTCCGTATGGAAAAATGAGTGAATAGTAAGAAAAGGAAAAGAGCAGAGGTGTAGCAGGAGAGGAAGAAAATGCACAGAGTGAGACGAAATGGAGAGCAGAAGCAGAATAGAAGCATAGAAAGAACAGAACAGAAAGGCTGATGCAGAGCTGACATGTCAAACAACCAGAAGAATAAAAGAATTGAAGAACAGTTTGTTGAAGATCAAATACAAAGAAAGATTGGTAAGAATTGATTTATCTGTGTAATTGTCTGTGTATTCATTATTTCATATTTGAGGGT
>WSFP011436692.1:0-21020 GCA_009831015.1 Picea engelmannii
GGTCATTATGAATCTGACCCATGGGAGAGCCAAGAAGAAGAAATCCTCCCAGATATGATTATGTCAGATGGAGGCTGTGATGATGAGGGCTGTAAGGATAGAAGACTGGGGGAGGAAGATGCTCTGAGTGAACTGATAGAGCATGCAAAATCTCTCACTGCCCAACATGCAAGGTTGGAATCTGAAGGCAACAGAGAGAATTTTCCAGTCTTCAAGGCAGATGATCTGAGCAGCTCTTTTGAAGAGATTATTGAAGATTTCTTGGATGCGTTAGCATCTGCCCAAGATGACCCTGCTGTCTCAGATTTAAGCGAAGAAGCCATTGTGGAAGAGGATTGTTCTTTCTTCTTTCATGAGATTTTCCATGATGTATTTACATTTGGTATTAAAGAGAAGGATCGGGAGACCGTTCCCTTTTTACAAGATGGGAGAGTGCACAAAGAGGAGGAGGAACTAGATGAGCAGCTGAGGGCACATTTTTTTTTCTATCTAGAGCCAGTCAGCGAGCAGCCATCGCCCGAGATTAGTGAGCCTACGACAGTTGTCCACTCACTTGTGCTTGTCAGAGATATTCATCCACATGGGAACAACTGTGTAGCAGGGGAGGCTGTCTGTCGCCAATTTTCCGAAATTCGCCACTCATTCTATGACCCTGTCAACGAATACATGGAGTGGCATGTCCTTTATGCCTTGGAGCCACCCTATTTCATATCAACTTCAGCCTGTGAGGAGAAGTTGAAGAGTGTAGTCGTTCTGCTGTCACGGTTACACCATCTGCTGGTGATCATCGACAGAAGGAAGGAACTTCTATCTAGGAAGCTGCTTGAATGGCTATGGTGGAAGGCTGCTTTCACCTAGCCCCATGTAAAATATTTTATTAGCATTAGCACTGTATATAAATAAGCTCCTTTGAGCATGTAGCTTTGTTTGCTTTGCTTTACTTTTCGGCCTATATTTTCAGAAGCGGGATGTTTTGAGCTTGACTCCATAGCCCAATAGCAAGGCACTGGGACTGCAAAATGAGTCCTTAGAGCATCACAGGGACGACTCTATCCCCCATGGAGCCTAATGTTAGCAACATTTCTTGTATAGGGGTGTTTTCCTCTCCGATTTTAGGCCTCTGGTGTAAATGCATAGAAGTGGGGTTTTGAAAACCGGTCAGATGAGTTTTATTCAAAGGCCACAACCATAAGCGTCGAGCGCAACTCACAGAAGAAGTCCATTACGGGCTTAAATCAAGCGAGCGAGCAGTCTGATTTCAACGACAAGGATCAAGCGACGAAGCAGGTCAACGGTCATCGGGATTTCGGGGCTACCAAGTTACCCGATATATATGTCAGAGAAAGCGCCTATATTTCAAGACTAAATCTGGGTCGTCTGATCCAGTGATGCATGGCGCAAGATCTAGTCACGTCGGCATATCGACATTCAGGAGTTCGAGGGGTAAAAGTCCCTCGTCATCTCACATCTCGAAACCCCGAACCCCGAAACATCGATAAACGCCTTTGAAGCTAAGCCTATGGTCCTAGCACCCGGTCACGTCAAACGAGCCTGGTAATGGAGGCAACCCTCTTCTAACATCAAATACCATCTCGACCGTTCCTCTGGAGGACACGCGGCGTACATCAGTGCTTTCGCGGTTTGGTCAATCGGGATTTTGAGGAAAATTGCATCGTGAACCCTCGGTGCCAGAAATTTCGAAAGAATCCGGACCGTCCATCTGAAGGACACACGGCGCAATAGCTGAGCCACGAGTGGGGCCCTTCGGGGTTTTCATGATGAAAGCGTCGAGGTCATCTCAGTCGTTCATCCATCAGCGAGGCTCGGGCACATTTAATTTAAAGAGGGCGCAGATCTGGACGGTCGTGATCCAGGCACTCAAATTCACGGACAAGGTCCAATTCCGCACCCCCTTCGTCATTCTGGCTTTAACGAGAGTGGAGAGGTCCGGAATCAGAGATAATGTATGAGCGCATCTGGACGGCCCAAGTCTCGGCGCTTAGATCTATGGTCTGTATTGAATTTCGAACCCCCCCATCGGTTCTGCCTTTAATGGAGGGGGGGGGTTCGGAATGGAATTTCATTCTAGCGGGCCCCCCTTCTTGTCGTGTCACTGTCCGAGTCGTCCTCCTCGTTGCCACCTGTTCTCCACCTACCGCCGCCTTCTTCCCCTGTCATCTATCCAACTTCCCTCTTTCCATCCACATGGCCCCTCCTCAGCTCATCGCCCTCTCGTCTCCTGCCATGTGTCCTTCTCACTCCCAGTCACCTCCACCTGTATGATCATTCCTTTTACTCCGTGTCCACCTGTACCCCCGCACTCCACACACCTTCCTCCTCTTTCCTTTTCAGATCGTGTGGCATTCCTAAATTTATGTCACAGCTCCCGTTTCCTCTCCATCGCCTCCACCGTGTTGACGCCATCGCTCCCATCATACCCTTTTTCACATCCGCCATAGGGGTCCCTCGCAGCAGTCCAACGAAGCAGCTTCCAAAGAGAGACCGTTCAGCTGATCCAGGTGGCACCATTAGGAGACCTCCACGTCCCATAAGGTAGGGTTGACCAAGGTTGTCCCCAGTCCCAATAAAGCAGTTATTGTGGTTGTTGTTAGTGGTTGAGCATCATCTCCGCCATAAAAAGAAAGTCCAGCAAAGGACTAAAGCTGGTCGATTCATCTGCAGCAGGACAGTTCGAAATCTGATAGCGTCTGTCTTGGGTGCACGATCGGCCAGAGTCTGCATGCGCAGACTGTCAGAAGACATGCAGACACAATGTTTTTAATGCAACGTCTTGTTTTTGCTGTTGTTGTTGTTTTGAGTATATGTAGGCGTTTTCGCCATTTTTGTAAGCATCGATGGTAGATCGAGGCTCCCGACTGTAAAGTTTTAGTAGACGTCTCTAGTTCTCTAGTTATGCATCTGTATGTAAGATTTCTTGTTTAATGACAGACAATTTTCTTATCCCATCTAGTTTTCATCTCATACTGAGGGAGTTCATGATTCACTGATTCACACGAATTATTGCAATTATGTTACGATAAAGGATTTATTGTTGCATTGTTGTATTCTTCGGTTTTCTGCGTTTGAATGTAAGAAGATCTTGTGTTTAGATGTTTTCTCCTACAGTCTATTAGAAACCTGATGTTTACGACAGACATTTGCAGTTCTCCTATGCAAGTCTTCCCCCTACTCACCCTTACTACAACTCACTGTCTGAAGTTTATCCAAGACCTCACTTGCCCATGCATGCCTGACCTAGTTTCGGAGTTAGAACAACATTGTTTTGAGTTAACTTCCATTCGATCACCCCTTTTTATAAACAAATCGTGACATAAACTGATGGGCGTCGGGCTCTGCTCCTGCTGCAATCCAGGAGTGATTTCTGACGCTAACAGGAACGATCCTTCATTAGTAGTTGAAGAGATGTGAGTGGTATGATAATGAGGTTACGTGATAGGTGTGTGAGTTGATGTCTAGTAATTGACTTCGGGAAATCCATGATTTGTGAGTTTAGGGAGGGAACTCGGGAATTCAACTTGGGAGTTACACCTTTACGAGGGTTAAGAGACAGCTTGATGGAGTTACTAGCCTGGAAGATTTCAAAATGGTGAAGGGATGTTGTTGACGACCATACCTAACAGAGATCAAGACAAGTGCTTATTAAGGGACGTTGTTGGAGTAATTAACTCCTACTTGTCTTATGTGCTTAACATGTGATATTCTTCATCATATTATTAAGATTGTAGTTTACTAAATGTAATGTAGAGATTATGATTATCTCTACGTGAGTGATTTTATTTGTTATTTAGGAATTTGTTAGGTCTAGAAGAGATCTTAGATCCTATTTAGGTGTGTGGTTGAGAGATTCTCTCAACCTCTCCTTCTATATTGGGAATAAGTTAGATCTGATATCAAGTTGTGAACTCTATATAATGGAGTCACAATCTATTGTAAAGAATTCAATTATTCAACAGAGTTTTGTTTGTGTGTGTAATAATGTCTCATCTCACATATTTTATCTTGCACAACATAACAATTGGTTTGATTGTGAATGCAAATGAGATCTCCAAATATTATGGAACACTTTAAGGTTGGGATTCGGTCTCCTAAATTTAGAATAGACATTGGATAGACCTCTTCTTTGAGCATCTCATAAATTTCTCCACACTACAGATTATTGTCTAGGTTTGGATTGCATTTGGTATCGCCATAGATGGGCCTAGGGGCCTCCTTGGTTTCGGGTTCCATGGGTGTCAATTTCTCTAAAAGGGCTCCCTATTGATTTTTTTCATGCGCAACCTTCGATGAACCATGCTTTATCCTACACTTCACCCATGATAACAACATTAAACATTAACATTGTTGGTAATAACAAACATGATATTCTATTATTCCACTGTTCAATTTGTGCGATGTTAGTATTTGCAATGATGTCCAAGCTTATAAGAATGCATTCTTAGAATGAGAGATAAGGCCCTTGAAGCCAAATACATGAGCTAAGACATTTGTAGTGAGAGATTGTAGTGAGTAGATAAGAATGATCATATTGCTATCTTTACTTAGAAAAAAGATTTGTTGAAGGCACTTTCACGTCTTCCATAATCACTGTTGTTGATGGTCCACAATGCCAACTTAGTTTGTTTTCCATGTAAATGAATGACAATCCTCGCATGCCTTTTTCTAGCAAGAAGCATGAGATCCCTTTTTCCTTAAGAGCTTCATTATGATCCATAACCAAATACAAGCCACTAGCACCACCTCTAGTAATAAATGCCTTGGTACAATTTAATATATTCTTGCAGTTGAAAGGAAATGGACCTTATGACGATTGCGTAGCCTTTGGGTGTTAGGAAACATTTAATTGTTGGAGCAATGCGATGTTGCTGCACCAAGTCCAGACTATTCAAATCTAGCTTCTCCATGTACTGTATAGACACCTGTGCAACGAAAATTTAGACCTCACATGTGGGATCCTTTAGACTATCCAAACAAATCTCTTTTAACCCTTCACTGGAGAGTTTCTTTGCATTGTGTGGCAAGAAAGCTATTTCAAACACTAAGGTAATGATGTTTACACTATTACATTTGGGGTTGAATTCGACATTTGAACCAATATTTGATAAAAAAGCCCTTTTTAACATCGAAATTCAGTGAAAAAATGTGAAATCAATGCTTTTGTTAATAAATTTTGTCCTCGATAGATGTTTCTTAAGCAACATGCATCCTCTAATGTCACTTAAATGACATTAAGGATCTCACTTAAGTGATGTTACTAATATTGCTTAAGCAATGCCAATTTCATTCAAGCCTATTTATGTAAATCAATAAAAGGATGCAAGAAAAGGGTATACTAGAGGAAGAATACGAGTTTGGAGTATTGCGTGGAGGAAGGAGGTACAAGAGGCGAAAGACTAGGGTTGAGAAAGGAGAGTTGCGCAGTGAGCCAGAGGGGAGAGAACCTTGTGCAATAGTATGAATCATGGAGATACCATATATAGGAGGAGAAGAAGAGGAGTTCTAGTCCAGTGCAATAATAGAAGAACCGTTAAGTTTTACTCAGACATGGTCCTGTGTCAAATCCACGACCCTGTGTGCTCGACCACAATCAGAGATAACAATTTAAGACTTATCAAAAGCACTTATAGTTAGCCAGGTAAGACATAGTAGTAGCAGTCAGAGAAGTGGAAGTAGTGCACAGAGTCAAAGTCAGAATCAGAGTCAACCAACATCACCGAGAGGAAGGACTACACAAAGCAACATGGCAGGGGTAGACAACACCCTTGCACTGCCTGAGTTTCAGGGAGTTGGGTCAGAGGACCTAGAACAACATCTGTTTGTCTACGAAACAATTTGAGCTGCTAAGAACGTACATGATGAGGCTGTGAAGATTGCACAATTGGAAACAACATTTAGAGGCCGCGCATTAGTCTGGTACATGAAGTTGTAGAGTATCACGCCTACAGGACAAGCTGATACTTTGGTAGAGATAAGGCAAGCACTGCTGAAAGAGTTCAAGAAGCCAAAGTCAGAGTTACAGTACATCGTAGAACTGAAGGGGATTAAACATGTGCAAACATAGTCGGTATGGGATTTCGATCAGAGGTTTAAGGATGTGATGGGTAGATTGACTTTCCAAATCCCCGATAAACAACATCAATAATGGTTTATTGTAGGGCTTCTACCACACATTCACATGCCATTGATACAACAAAGGTTGCATCGTAGCCCGAGGCATTGGAAATTGCAATGAAATTGGAATCATCCCTAGTAGGAGATAGTGGATGGATGACGCAGGTTCATATGTAGTTGGCTGCATTGGTGATTCAACTGATAGAACATACAAAAGGGAAGGAGAAACAAGAGCAAGTATGGTGTACCAAGTGCAGGACGGAAGGCCATCACAAGGAAAAATGCCCAACATTCGTGCAGTATTTGGAAACTGGGGCGTTGAATTCATTACCAGGAGGAGAGTATTGCGAGATATGTAAGAAATGGAGCCATCATCCCACTGAGAGTCCATTACTACAGAAGTATAAGAGTAAACCAAGGAACTTGTTTTGCAATTTTTGCAATTCTGTGGAACATGAAGAGAATGATTTCCGCGTGTTCGACTTGATGAGGGAGCACACATAGGATATGCACATGATTCAGGAGGAGAATGTTGCAGCAGAAGGGGGTGGTCCGCAATATGATAATCAAAGAGGTTTCAATCCAGGGAACAAATGAAACTTTGGCAGATGTCAGGAAGAGGAGGAAGAGGACCAATCATATGTTATAACTGTAATCAACCGGGACACTTGGCCCGCAACTACCCGAATCCGTGTACAACGTGCACATACTGCAGAGCACTGGATCATGCGACATAAGATTGTCCTCAACTAGTTGCGAAATGGCAGGCCAGAGGTAACCATAACCATAATCAAAATCAGAATGTGCAGAAGATATCAACCGAAAAACGCAATGAAGGACTAAGAATAACAATTGTTACGTGCGGAGGAGCTAGAACATGAGCTGATATGACGACTGGAGGGAAGCAAATTGAGCAATGGGTAAGGAAGTCAACAGGGCCCTTGCGAACCTTTGATCCTCATCAAGAAAATGAGACATATTAGAGAGCAAGAAATGAAGTACTTGGACATGATTGGGAGCATCAACATCATCTGCGCCCCATGTAAAAGATCATGTTGTGCCAAAAAAACCATCTGGAAAGGTAAGCACACTAACATAATTCTTGAGGAGTTGTGTAGAGCTAATGAAAGATGAAACTACGTTGAGTACAATGTATGTCATGATTAATCACTGTACACGAGGAAGTGAAACTCCTATCGCACAAAGGATGGTAAATCAAGTATTGTGCGGGAAGAAGATCAATGGAAAATTCAGATTCAGTGAGCAGATTGGGGAGTATGATGTGGATAATGTCATCTTGGACTTGGGATCCGATGTGAACGTTTTACCTAAGAAGACATGGGAGATGACGGGAAAACCTCATATAGTATGGTCTCCTGTTTAGTTAAGGCTCGCAAATCAACACAAAATAGTCTCGATTGGTCGTTTGACAGGAGTACCGGTGAACATAGATGGGGTACGCAACATGACAAACTTTGAAATGATTAAGATCATGGACGACAATCAACCATATCCAACATCGATGGGACTCGAATGAGATTTTGATAACCATGCAATTATTAACTTGAAGAGGAGGGAGATGATATTTGAGGTTGGATATTTGAAAGTTACTGCACCCTTCGACCCATCAGAAGGAAATAGATACATAGAGCCAACCAGAGGAAATGACATTGACAACTTATATAACATGACTGCGCGGATGGAAGATTATGTCAACATGAGTTCGGATGGTGCGCTAAGTTGGAGAAGTATCAGTTCGTGTGCATCCGACTCAGAAGAAGGTCTAGAGCATTGGCAACAAAGGATGCATGAAGTGTCAACTAGACAATGTGCGCGCATAACCTGATCTTTGCGCTGGATTGGAACAGAGCTATGTGATCCAACCAGGTATGATGGATTAATTGATATAAGTTTGTTTTTAAAGGCATTTGAGTTGCAGGTACCCGAACAACAAAGGATGTTAGCACTAGATGTTGTCCTAAAAGTGACTCCAACCAGATGGTGGGTTGCACACAAAGAGGAGATGAAAGACTGGTCACAATGCAACAGACTCATGCAAATAAGGTTTGGTACTGAGGAAGAAAACATTGCGTAGAAATATACAAGAGAAAGTGACCCAACAGGTCATGTTGAGTACTGCAGGGCTTTATGGAGTTCAGTACCAGAGATCGAATGGACACACATATTTATACACACATTGGACACAATTCTGAAGAACTAGTATTTGGAATTGGAAATGCATAGGGAGACAAAAATATGGGAAGAGCTAGTCCAGAGGTTCAGAGTCATGTTCACATTTTAACATAAATCTCCATCAATAGATGCAGTGCTACAAGCTATTCGAACTAAGATTTTCTCTGAAGAAGGGTCGATGGAGTTGGCATCAGTGTGTAGTGCGCACATAGCCAATATAACTATCCATGAGTTATTGGAGTATTACAATGTGGCTAAGGAAGAACATGATGAGGAAGATCTCAAGAATGTACAAGTACATGAAACATAAGGAGAACAAGCAGTAGATGGGCTAGAGCTTGAGTCCGCCACATACACACAACCTATAAAGACGTGGAAGGTAAACATTGGGATGATAGAGAATCCCAAGTTTGCATAGATAGGAGACTATTGGAGTGATGAAACGATAGAGAAGATTGCAGACTTACTGCAAGATTATCGAGACCTATTCCCGATGACATTTTCAGAGATGAAGGGGATAGCTAGAGACTTAGGTGAGATGAAGATTCCACTAAAACCAGGAGCTAAGCCAATGTGAGAGAGGCCTTACAGGTTAAATACAAATTACAAAGAGAAGGTGAAAGTTGAACTACAAAGGATGTTGGATGCATGAATTATTGTACCGATAGAAGAATTCGAGTGGATCAGTCCAATGGTGGTACAGGACAACAAGACAAGAGGAATTAGGATCTGCATGGATCTAAGGAAGTTGAATGACACATGTTTACATGACCAATTCTTAACACCATTCACATATGAGATATTGGAGAACATAGGGGGTCAAGAAACTTATTCTTTCACAGATGGATTCTCGGGGTACCATCATATAAAAATTGTGTAGGAAGATCGACACAAGACAATGTTTGAGACAAAGTGGGGGAGTTAACAATATACAGTTATACCCTTTGGATTAAAGAATGCCCTTGCAATGTTTTCCCGGGTTGTGGTTGCAACGTTCAAGGAATTTATCCATAAGTTCCTTGAAGTGTACTTGGATGATTGGACCGTGTTCATTCTACTGAATGATCATATTGAAGTACTCAGGCTGATGTTGGATAGGTGTAGACAATGTCAAATTTTGTTGAACATGAAGAAGTGTATTTTTTGCGCACCATTTGAAATTTTGTTGGGACATGTGGTTTGCAAACAATGATTACTCGTAGATCCAACCAACATTACAATAATTATGGAGTTAGAACCACCTACATCAGTCAGACAATTGAGGGAAACTCTGGGTCATACATGCTATTACACGAAGTTTATCAAGGGCTACAGGCAGATCACAACACCGATGGAAAAGTTATTGAAGAAGGAAGCAATGTTTCAATGAAACGAGGACTGTCAGAAGGGGTTGGACACTAGGGATAATTTTAAGGATGGAAATATATATTAAAATGTAGAAACCTGGGCTAATCTTTCTAGTACTTAATACACAAAATGTAAAATGTTTGGTGATTTTTAAGGTAAAATAATTTTATTCTATGGAATTTGGGCGAATCATTTTTTGAAAAAATGGAAATTGACGAATCTTTTTTTGGGAAAAACTATAGAAAATTAGCCCATTTGCGAAATTTAGCCCCTAAAATCATTTATGTTGGACACTTTAAAGCAAAAACTGGTAACCCCATCGATTCTAATCTTTCTAGATTGGAACAAATAGTTCCATGTACATGTAGATGCATCGTCCATAACATTGGGCGCAATACTATATCAACCAAGGGATGGAGATATAGATTGCCCAATTTATTTTGCAAGTAGGAAGTTGTCCATAGTAGAGAAGAATTATACTACCATAGAACGAGAATAATTGACAATGGTCTATGCACTACAAAAGTAAAGACATTATTTACTGGGGTCTCACTTTACGATGTACACATACCATTCTGCATTAAAATACTTAGTCACTAAGCCAATGTTGGGGAGGAGAATATGCAGATGGCTAAATTGTTCCAGGAATGCAGGACCAGATCATTTATCGTGCATACTATCAGGGGAGGATGCAGACAATTTAGAAGACAACTTACCAGATGCACAACTATTTGCAGTGAAGATGGTGGATGATTACTTCGCAAACATCGTACAGTTTCTAAGTACATGTATGGTTCCATTAGAGATGACAATGGCGCAAAGGAAACAATTGGTAGTGAAAACAATAGATTATCAGTTGATTGCAGGGAATTTATATAAGTTGGGTGCATATGGAATATTGAGATGATGTGTGTTGGAACACGAACGACCAATGATACTAGAAGAAGCACATGACGAGATTGCAAGGAAAGAAACTGCACAATATATTTTGTGCGCAGGGCTTTGGTGGTCTACACTTCACAAAGATGTGAAGGAATACTGTCAGTCATGTGATGTATGTCAAAGAGTGGGAAAACCATCTAGGAGGGATAAAATGCCTTTAAATCCACAAGTTACGTTGCAATCATTTGATAAATGGGCCATATATTTTGTAGGTCCAATCAATCCACAAGCAAAAAGATCAAGGGCAAGGTACATCATCATTGCGACGAAGTATTTGACAAGATGGGAAGAAGCAACCCCAGTTACAGATTGCACCGCAGAGACTGCTGCGAGGTTTTTGTTTGAGAATATAGTCACAAGGTTTGGATGTCTGCGCATATTACTCAGTGATCAAGACACTCACTTTCTTAATAAGACAATTGCAGTGTTGATGGAGGAGTTCCAAATCCATGATCAGAAGAGTACCCCGTATCATCCTCAAGCCAATGGAACAATGGAAGCTTTCAATAAAATCTTGGAGAATGCTTTGACCAAAATTTGCAACATAGGGAGAGACGATTGGGACTTAAGAGTTCCCGTAGTGTTATGGGATTACATGACTACAAGTAAAAAGTTGACAGGTCATACACCTTTCAGATTGGTCTATGGGCAGGTAGCAGTGATGCCAATGGAGTTCATTCTACCTAGCATGTGCATTACATCAATTACTGAGCTATCAGACTCTGGCACAATAGAGGAGAGATTGGCACAATTAGTACAACTTGAGGAAGATCGGTTTGTCGCAGGTTTCCATCAACAAGTTCAAAAGGCTAGAGAGAAGGCTTGGCATGATCGACACATCAAACAAAAAAGAATTTCAAGGGGGAGATTTGGTACTACTCTATGAAAACAATTTCATGCAACATCCAAAAAAGTTTAGAATGCATTGGTTAGGACCCTATGTGATTCAACACATAACATAGATAGGTGCTGCGTAGTTGGAAACTCTGAATGGAGAAGTCTTTGGAGGAACGGTGAATGGAAGTCAGTTGAAACTCTATAGATACGACCGACAATTTGCACAGTAATATGGGATGCGCCAGAACACATGTATTATAGTAGCGGTACCATAGTAGGAAGGGAAATCACAGAAAAACAAATAAAAAGTAGAAAAATGAAAAAAATCAAATAAAAAGTAGATAGAGCAAAAGGAAAAACATTAAAGAGTACAAGGCATTGGAGATTGCACAGAAGGAATGGTTATCATGCATCAAAATGGAACTGCGTCAATTCAGAAAATAATACATAGAAAAGAAAGACTGTGAAGCACAGAGGCAAAAGCAAGAACCATTGCGTAATATGGAAATGGCAAGACCGTTGGAAATATTAAAACACAGAAACAATGACTGCGAAGTGGGAATGACAGGTTATAAAGGCGCTGTAGAATTTTAAATGGTAAAAGCCGTTGAAAATCACGACAGATTGGCAGTACGAGGGAAAAATCACATGACAGATTTGGTAATAAAGATGCATTTATTTAACAACCCATCTACCACGTTGGCGGATTGGACAAGGTACTTAAGGTGTGAAGACACATGCATAGTTGGCAAGGAGGCACAAAAATAGCAGAAGGTCGTTAAGTGTAAGTCGACATTGTTGCATGCAAGCGAGAGAAAACCAGAGAGACCAGAGAGAATCTCAGTGCATCAAAGATGAGCTACAACTATCAGAGAACATGCATAGAGCCAGTTAAGGAATCTGTCACAGAAGACGTATGGCCTCGCCAAAGGTTGGAGCGCCATCTGTAGCTACGCGAAAACAGACAAAACACCCAGTAAATACACCAGAGGTTGAAGGAGTACTCGGTTTCCACAAAGATTACCTACCATCGAGGATGGATAATGAACCACCAATGACGGTACCAGCCAATGTGAAATACTCACTTCCGACATCACCAGTTCCACCTGCTGTGAGCATTGAAGGAGAAATGCTCGAAAAGGTTGTCAACCTAAAGTTCATGGATCATGACATTACCGAACAACAAAAATTCTCAGAGCTGGCTAGGGAAAAATATTTGCGCACAAGGAGCATACCGGGAACATGAGCAATCCTGCTGGAGACATAGGAGTGGGTGACAATATTAGAGAAGGCAGACATACTGAACTTAATGGAGATCCCACATTTCGGGTGAAGCTTGGAGATTAATGCTTGTGTGAAGGTGTTGCTCAACTGCGTCCACGAAGGGATAATGTGGTTTGATCCCCTAGTATCAATTGATATCGTGTTGATTGCATGCATTAGAGGACTCCCAAAGGCCGGAGAGGATCCGGCCATTTTGTTTAACAAGAAAGGAGAGAGATCCCTCTCAGAGTTGATGAAGGAAAAATTCCATACATTCAGGGGAAATATGGGACTATATGTTAAAAGCATCGATGGTAAAAATGTTCGGTTTGCAATGCAGGTGTTGGCTTGCAAGTTGCTGTGCAAGTGCATGGAGGATGAAGTACCAACTGCAGTAATTACAGCCGCAGAAAAATGTGTTGAAGGGGTTCCAATGAATTGGGACACCTTGTTGGTGAACCAATTCTTGCAGGATTGCATTGAGGCCCAGGAAAAGGGCATGCAATTACACTATGCATGGTTGTTGATTCTGATTGTGCTGGTTGGTTGGGAAGATCCAGGTTACTATCAACACATGCACATATCAGGTAGAGGCAATTTGGCCAGGAGATATGCCGACTTATGGCATACGACGATTAA
Source organism: Picea engelmannii (assembly GCA_009831015.1). Lineage (NCBI taxonomy): Eukaryota > Viridiplantae > Streptophyta > Pinopsida > Pinales > Pinaceae > Picea > Picea engelmannii. The sequence continues at coordinate 13,351 of WSFP011436692.1, forward strand.
GAGAAGACAAAATGACACTAATGCCACATTTTATGTATCCTTAGAAACTATCATGCATCTAGTTGCACAGACATCACGCATATCAACAGATATGGTAGCAACATATAAGGATATCGCGCGTTTTAAAGCAGACATGCACCATATGTATGTGCAGGCCAAGAAGGACCCAACCCGCCAGTGGTTGCCCACCAGTTATAGGTTAACCAAAGAGGACGTATGTTTGATAGTGAATGACTGGGAAGATAGTTGGAAAATACCAGCATAGAAAATGGGGAGACCAAAAGAGGGAGAAGAGCAAGATAAAAGTGACGAGGAACCAGATGATGAGCAAGGGAATGAGCCAAACAATGGCGCAAGAGATATGCCTGGGCCATCCACAACAGAAAAGCAACAAACAGTCTCAATAGTAGGGGAAAAATGGAAGGACAAGGGGAAAGAACTGGTGGGAGGGGCGCGCAAGAAAACAAAAGCGCATAGAGAAACCCTCATGTATACTTTAACCAATGATGATATGGATCGCATATGCTACCAAGTACGGGATGTTGCGGAAGATATAATGGAGGAAGCCACCAGAAAACAAGAAGAACAACAACAAAGAGTGCAAGAAGAGTTGGCAACACTCCAGCAGATGTTGGAAGCAACAAGCATCACCAAAGAGAGCAGGATCAAGGAAGGACCGTCCATGCTTCAAAGAAAGGAAGCAGAAAGCGCGCATCTGATATTGACCCAGTTAGCAGCCGTGCACATGATACTATAACTTGAGACAGATGCACTGGAACTTCCCACAACCGAATTACAACAAGTAAATGCACCAGGACATCTAAACCTAGTTCTATCAAGGATGTCGATGCAGAGACTACAAGACTTGCAGATAGGCTTACTGTAAGAAATTCAGAATATAGGAGAGGAAGCATGACTGGAATTGATAAAAATGATGGATGAAAGAGATCAATTACAACAACAATATCATGTTGCGCTTCAAGAAAAGAAGGAAGTTGAAGGCCAAGTGGCAGAGGTCATGAAGGATAAAACTGAGGCCGAGGAAAGGGTGAAGAAATCCCTCAGGGAAAAGGACGAAGCTGAAGGTACAATACCAAAAACCCAAGCAACTGTCCAAAAATTATACAAGGCCATACCAGAAGTCCCCATAGTAGTAGAAGCTACTATGGAGGAACAAGTGTTAAAGATCGGTGAAGTCATCAAGGGATTCAAAGCGCAGATTGAGGATTTATAATTGCAGAGCATGCCAGGAACGCCACTGGAAGTGCAAGAAGGCACAAAGACAATGGCGACGACAATGGTCGCCAATATCAAGAAAGTAGAGGAAAACTGTGCCAAACTCTGCGAGGAGAGCGTGCATATATGGACAAAGTTAGTAGAGGATCTTGAGATGAAGGCTATGGAAGCCCGATTAAGAGAAGCACAAGAAAGAGCGCAACAAGTTTTGGATAAGATAACGACTCTTCCACTAGAGGAACGTATGACAACCTTTTTGGCTCAACGACAATCATACTTGGAAGTAGATAAGATGAGAGTCAACAAAAGATCCTTCAACAACGATTGGCACCATTGTAGGAAGAAGCAGTGAAGATAATAGGGGAACTGGACACTGTGCAGGTAAAAGTCAAACATGCATCATATGAAGCAGAGGAAAAACTCATAGCCTTGACTACACAGGGGGACAAGGAGATCGTAGCAAAAGAAGCCACGATAATCAAATAAGTGGAGGTAGCAAACGTAGCCTCCCAAAATTTCATTGCGGTAGTGAAGAGCAGGCAACAAATCTGAGTGGATCAGGATGAGCCACAGGTGAGTGTTGGGGCCCTGTTGGACAAACAGTTTTGGGATGTAATTTTGGTAAAAATCCTAAGTATAGAAGAAGTGCGCAACAAAGGTGTGTAGGAGGAGAAGGAAGATAAGGGAGTGCGCAACTGAGGTGCATCCATGAGGACAATGAGCAACAGAGGTGCATCCATAAGTACAACGCGCAGTAAGAGAAGAATAAAACAGAAAAATATAATAAATCAAAGAATAAAGCAACGAATAAAGCAGGAGAAGAAAGCGTGCGGAAATGAAGGATGAATGCTCGACATACTAAAGATGGAAGGATGCACAAAAGCATGAAGAAAAATCAGTCAAAGTGCAAAAGCAACATGCAGAAGGAAAAACAAGTGAAAACAACCAAACAACCAATTAATTGGAGTTGTCATGCAATGTAATAGGGTTTTGGGAGGAACCAAGTAGGGTTTTAAGCCTTAGATTGTATGTATAAATATGTAATGGGTTGGGAGAATAGGGGTTCTTCTCGACATATAGTGGGTTGGTTGATTGTTGTTCCTGAGTGTCTGTTTGAGTCTGTAAAAGAGAGGAATCAATGTCTAAATGTAAGAGATGATGCAGAGAGAGAGAGGCTTGCATTGTAGAGCGGCTAGGCTAGGAGAGAAGAAAGATAATCATGACATATCTTTGTAAGCGCAATGCGCAAGCCAAAAGCAATTGATAACCACATAATAAAGAAGCCAACCATTGTGGATGTAGTCCAGAGTTGGGTGAACCACATTAAATCTTGTGTTACATGTCTGTTATATGGATGTTCATGGATTATGTTTTATGCTTATTAAATTAGACCCGTGTTATGCCTAATCATTGCGCAATAATAATGACTATTACAGTAACGAGTTATGTGGTAAACTGGAATCTAATGATGGTATGAATTTGAAATCACTAAGTAGTTAATAAGGAACAAGGACAAAATTACGCGCACATAAATAATAAGGAAGAATGAACATAATGGTCACCTCTCATTCCCTCACTACTGCATAAACCTAGTTCTTGCAGTCCCAATAGATACCTCGGGTGAGACTTCATCTGCGCAAGCAGGTGATGCCAAAAGGGCCGGTGTCTGGTGGGTTTTGTTGGTGTAAGAAACAATACTTAAGCTAATTCAAATGATAGGTTGTTAATTGGGTCTGTAGTGGAGGAGGTAAAAGAAGATGAGATGGTACAACATCAATAGGAGGATGTCGAAATGATGAATGTGGACCAAGACTTCATGACTAGTGCAAAGAACCAAGAGGAAGCTTAGAATCGTCATGATTTTATTCAATAATAGTGCATATTTTTTTTTAATTTTTGCTTGATATTAGGAGTATTTTTTAGAATCTTTACTAGTATTAATTATCAAAGATCCTTTGCGAAGGTTTTTTTTTTATCTCTTTAAGTAGCCATTTTCAAATTTTGGACAATTTTCAAAAAATTTTGTTGGACATATATTATATATACATAATGATCACGCTGACTAATACAATTGCAACAAATTTCTAAGACAAGATACATATGTTTAAAAAAAATAAATAGAAGTTTAAAGAAGTTGGAGTTATGTTATGGTATGCTATTTGTAAGTTCAATTGGAAAATTGTAAGAAAGTAATGATTATAATTCAATAAATATGTAGATCATATTAAATTCTTGAAAAAGAGTAACTGAAAATATGAATAATGAAAAACATGCAAAATCTTTAATAGTGTTGTGAGGAATCATTAAAATGAGAAGACATGTGATATGTTCAACGATTGCACAATTTATTAGTGATTACTAAGAAAAAACGAGGTGCTAGGGACCATATTATTTATTTTGGCTATTAGAAAGTGGTAAGGATCTAGCTTTCTATAAAAACAAGGTGTTAGGGACCATATTATTTATTTTGGCAAATTAGAAAGTGGTAAGGATCTAGCTTTCTATAAAAGAATAATTTACATTGTGATTGGTGCTAGGGATCTATCATTCTGTATATGTTTTAAATTAATACTTCACATTTCTATATATGCTTTTGAATTAATAATTCACATTGGGATTAAGATACATTTTATTGACATAAAAAAATCTCTTTCTTATTATTTAAAAAATAAAGAAAGAAAAATAAAACTATGTAAATTATATATGTGTGAAGGAATTAATTGTCACTCAAGAGAAAAGGGGTGTTGAATAATGCTCTTTATTTTTAAAGGTAAAAAATATATATAAAATTTCACAAAAGATCTGGGATTTATCAACATGTAGTTGCTAAGGATGTTATAAAAATATATTCATTAAAAATTCAACATGTTATTTAAGAGAATCAAACCATGATAAGAAGGATAACAATTATTCTTTTCAACCACCCAAATTAAATTTAATTAACAAAACAAAAAATTATTTTGAAAACTAATACATTATTAATTATTATAAAATATAACCTATTTAATAAAATATAATGATTCTCTTATCTATAAAAAAGAAAAGTTTAAATTTAACATAAATCGTGTCAAAAACCAACCAACCATAACATGTGTAACATAAAAAAAAAAAAGTGAAAATGACAATAAAACATATATATATTTTTAATTAAATAAAAAAAATCTTGAAACATCATTATGAAATTTAAATAATAAAACTTAATAATACATCGATTATGCTTCAATACAATTAATTATCTCTTAGTTATGGGTTACCTTTCTAAGATTCCTAAAATGAACCTAATTATTACATAAATACTTAAGTAAAATGTCATGTGAAAGGCATAGGCTACACAAGGTCTATTCTCACTTTGTTGAAGGCATTTGTAGATAGGTAATGGGAGCTTGAACTTTGTTAGTGTTGGAGATATATCTACTACTTGTTAGGTGGTGTGTCCAAAGCACGAGACTAATATGTACTTTATTTTTATACCATACCATTATTATTATTTCTATACCATAGCATTATTATTATTGGTGAGATCTCTGTACTACTATGCTTTTACATGGAGAAGGAAATTGGGATGTACTATATTTATATCACATTAAGAGTGTCCTTTCTTTTCAAGCCTTCAATTTATCTTTTATTTTCCCACTTGATTTTAAAGTTGAAAGTTTGACTATGCTTTGTCATGATTGGTATTCGTTGATAAGTTTCAAAGGATGGTTAAAGATACCATCCCAATTTTCAAGGAATCACATAGAGAACAATATGGTACAAGAGAAAGATATGGGTTCACCACCTATTGATTGAATAATAATACATTGGCTCGGGCAGGAAGCTTAATTTAGAATGTTAGGGATACTCGTTTCCCATCGTTGTAAATAATTTTTTGAAAAAATAGAGAAATTTTTATAAAATATGAATTTATAATAAAATTATTTTATTTTATTAATAATAATAATAATATTTTATTATTATTGATGATGAATTTAGCTTGGGTTTGGAACAACTACTATAAACTCTTTGATACACTTTTTCCAAAATATAATGGACAATTTCATTAACTATAAAAGTTTAAAGAATAATAATAATATAAAAGATTGCTAACTAAGAAAAAAATATGTATCATATAAAGGAATGCTCAAAGAACATATGTATCAATCTTTAAAGGATAATAATAATATAAAGGAATGCTCACTAAGAGAAAATATGTATCATATGAAGGAATGCTTAGAGAACATGTGTATCATATAAAGGATTATAAAGGATTGAAAGGTGAAATCTCAATAAAGATGGACTGATATGATATGTAGATTGAAAAAGAAAAGTTGTTTGGAATGTAATTGATAAACATCAAGGTTATAGTCACCATATTTTGGATTAGGGAATTGTAAAGGACATATGCGATGTTGAAGAAAGTTTGATGAAATTCCAATAGACATGAATGGTGAAGACAATGAATAGATAATGCAAGTACAAAAAATCAATGTACAAAAAATCAATGTTGAGGTAATTAACAAAAGAATGAAATTCATCAGACAAACTAATTTATGATTTATGAGAGAAAAACAATTTTTTGTCAATAAAGTCAATCATTTTACACAAATGATACTTTCTTGGCTAGTGTTGATTACCCCATCACAATGAATGAGGCACTTAGTAGTATTTTTTAATAATGTATTGTTTAATATTGTTGAGCCCATCACAATTAGTAGGAAAGATGTTGATGAATGGAAGAAAGCATTGGAAGATGAATAAAATATCGTGGTAGAAAATCACATGTAACATTTGATTTTGGCGCCATATGGTAGTAAGATTGTCGATTGCAAATAAATGTTGAAAATCAAGTATAAAGCATAGAGGTATAAAGCCAAGGTAGCAAAAAAAATGCATTCCCATAAGGAAAGTATAATGAATTACATAGAGACTTTTTCTAAGTAGTAAAGATGGTGTTAATAACTTAGTAGTTGTAAAGACTTTCAAGTATCATGTCATGGAAGTGATGGAGTTTGAACCAAATTCATTTGAAGGTTCTATAACACAGAACACATGATTGTAGATGTATTAATCAATGGAAAGACAATTTTTAATATGAATTTAGTGAAATTGAGGTAATTTGGGAGGGAAATTTTCGTCGAAATCTCAAAGAACTTGGTGAATTGCAAGGACAGTGATTGTTGAATAAACGTATCAAAGCACCAAATTATAGTACTAATGGATTGAGTGATAAATTAGTGTCCAAATCAACATTAATTTGTTTTTTCAACATCAATACTGCATTGACATTGTCATCATCATTGAAAATGCAATCCAACATTGACATGAACAAAAGTTCCAATAAAACAAGTGGAAAATGACTAATGAAAAGGAATTATTGATTGATGTTGATTTGGAATAGATCATTATATAATTTGTCATCTATCTTGGTACTTTTTGGGGGGAGAAATTGGTTGAATTGGCTTGCAGGTCCCATCTTAGGAGTAGGTCCTAGTTTGGTGATTTGGGGTTTGAAAATTTCTAGAGCCAATTTGAGGCATCAAATGACACTTTTTGGGGTCTAAACTTTATGATTTGATTTCCCACCCCCTTAACATTGTTCTACACACCGAAATATTTCCAACAGTGTAAAAATCACTTCAATCAGAGTTTGTATGCAAAAGCATGCCTCCCATAGGTTGACCTACCTTGTTGACCATTATGGTACCAAGTGGATGCCACATCATCTTCCATTACTCACACATGTGGGGCTAGTCACATGTGGAATTTAAAAAATATTCTAGAGGCTCCAAAGCCCTAACACTAATTCAGATTTGAGGCATGCAAAAACCCTTACCCTAACCTTAGACAACTATCGAACTATGTTAAATATTAGGTCGCTAGGAAGAGAAGGGGTTCCATTCTTTTGGTATTGTTATTTTTACATAGTTGAGCAGAGCATCTATGAGTAGGATATTGAAGATTAAAGCATAACAAAGGAAGTAGAATATTTGTGTAGCAACCATTTATGCCAGTGTATCCATGGAAACTCCATAGTGAGTGCCCATTTCTTTGTACTTGCACTTCATAAATAGAAAAAAAGGAGCAAATCATAGGCCTCGCTTTCTAGCTGGGATTTTTCTCATATTGGGTTTCTAGGTCACATATTGTGTTCACTTTTGTGAATGTTGCATTCATTTGCTTGTTTTTGTCATTTTTGTTTTAGTTGTTTCCATAATTTTTAGCGCTACACTTGTAACATTAAATCCGAGATCTAAGGTAATAAATTGCATAATAAAATATTTCATAATATTGTAAGATTTGTTGTGATGAATTGTTCTAGTGGAATATCCATGGAAGTTTACATATCATATTGGTATCTGAGTAGTTTTCTTTGGGGTTTTGTGGAAATTTGTAAGATCCAGGAATTGGATTAAGAAGGAAGTCTCAAAACCCTAGCCATGGCAGATGAGTCT
>WSFP011436693.1:0-21020 GCA_009831015.1 Picea engelmannii
ACATGTGGATATATAAGAGAAATCATGTAGCTGATGGAAGTGTCAAGAAATAACAAAGCTAGATCTATAGCCAGAGGATTCTCACAAATAGAGGGAGTTGTCTATGACGAGACACTTGATCCAGTAAGCCCAATACATTTCCATCCGTACTACTATCCATGAGTTGGAAACTATATCAAATGAATGGATTCTTGATGAGTTTGGATTTCAACAAGAGTGTTTCTGATCCAAACCTATATTATTACAGTGTTGGTGACGAGAGCCTGATTTTGATGACTTATTCAAAAATCTTTATTGTTGAATACAAGAAATCCTTGATTTATGATTTCAAGATGAAGGATCTGAGTATGATGCTCTACTTCCTGGAAGTATGACAAAGAACCAATGAGATTTTCCTAAGTCAAGGATATTAAATACGTTCAATATGAAAGAATGCAAAAACACAGTGATAGATTTGAAGAAAATGAATGATGATGCAGTCCCCCCATTCTCCCCCAAGGGATGTGTGACCTCCCGGTCTAGGATCAATCAAGAAACTGATTCTGATTGACTCTTTGTCCCCTCAGGAACCTCAATTAACTGATTAGGCCCCCTTCTTCTTATGATGCAGGTTCTATGTACCTCGCAGAATCTCCCTTAACGCTTTAAAGTTTCAATGTAATTAGCCGCTAGTTATATCTTAGCTAAGCCTCTTCCCTTACGTGACCGCTGACAGTGACCATGCACTTAAATGAAAGGCGCGTCATGATTTTTCATTTTACGCCTCTGGGAGTGCTACTACCTCTATTCTCCCAATATCTAAAATGTTGATATTTCAGAGCTACCAATCTGACGGTCCTGATTCCTCCACTATATGATGGCTCAGATTTCGTCGGGGTTTTGTGTATCGTGAGGCCGAAAGACTTTTCACCTCTGTTCTCCTCATAGTCGAAGTTGCAATGACCCTAGATCTATGGTCTAGACATTTCTTGGATCGATGGTTGCGATCAAATCAACGTTTCACAATCTTGGAAGTCTTTGTGCCTCCATTCTCTCGATAGTCAAAATTGCGATGGTTTTGTATCAACGGTCAAGATCTCCCCTTTAATCAATGACTTAGATCATGGCATGATTTTATGTGTCGTGAGTTCTCGCGAATCAACCTTTGACTTCTTCGAGTCATGAGTCAGTGAAATGATGAGCTCTCGCCACATGTCCTACTTGACAAATGATTGTCTCGATGACTTCAGAACGATCAACGACTATGATATTTTCATGATTTCACGTTTCGTGAATCCTCACAACTCTTCTCTTTGACCTTTCCACTCTGCGAGTCAATGAAATGATGATCTCTCACCACGTTTCCTCCTTGACAATGGACGACTCTGATGATTTTGAAGTTTTGTAAGTCTGATTCTCCTGTACACTTTCAAACATTTAAAGTTAGTGCACTTTGGCTTGATCGGACGACTACGATCTTTAGGTGCTCAGATCGAATAGTCGAGACCCTTTCTTTGCACTATGATTGAACAATTGATATATTCTCTCCTTTGCTCTTGATCCTCATTGTTTGGACGCTGATCAGATGGCCCAGATCTTCCCTCTGAGCTAAAGCTTTATTCAGACTTAGAATATTATTGAAAGGATTTAAAGGCTCTGACCTTTATCCTTCCTACGAGTCCATTTCTTGACTCTCATTCATGCTTCTTGGAAAGTGTTGTTCCTCCTGGGCTTGATCTCTCCATAGATTCTGATCTCCCAAGCACTTCTTTCTTTTCTGGGAAATTCATCAAACTCAGATCTAAATATTCTTGAAAAGAATCCTTTCTCGCCTTCCTGGCATTCTTCCTCTCTCGTCCTTTGAATTCTTTACGGAGTCTCTTCAACTCTTCGTTGAATTCCAGGTCTATGCACTCTTTGCAATATATCTTTACACAATATTTGAGTTCTTGCGACGACTATGCACTCCTTGCGGCAGTCGCTTTACACTTCCTACAAAGAAGGTCTTATGCTATTTCTTCTGAGCTTTACGAGTCGAAACAAACCCTGTCAATGTACTCCTTATGGACTATGTGCACACCTTGCACCGGCTCATGAAGAAAAGAGATTTAAATTCTTATGAAAGAATTCCAAAGCTACATACACTCATAGAAATATTCATTAATTCTTGAAAATATTAAGACAACAACAGGGAAATTGCAAGCACTATGCACACCATACATTGGATCAATTTTCCTCTGTTATCTTCTTTCAAAATCAAGAAAATGGTTACAGCTAAAATCAAAGCAACAACTATTGTTCACAAATTCCTACTTGCTCATAATTCTCGTAACTCCCTTATGGGCGCACAAAACCTCTCTTTATACAAAATAAAAACAACTAACTTCTATATAATTGTGGTTACATCAAGACTATGGTTAAGCTCTTAGGTCACATGTGCTCATTTTGTCCACATGCATGATTGTTGTCCCTTGACCAATTTTTGGGAGATTCTTGGTTAGGTTGACCTATTTTGGGACTTTGAAAGCCTGTCAAAGGAGGAGCGCAAGATGAAGTAGAGATCACGAGATCTCGGCCCCTTTTTGGGTCCTTTTTGGGTTTTTGGGAATATGTAACGGGAATGGGATGTCGGCCCATGGGTTTACCCATGTTTAGGCCTATTTTATAATATATAAATAGATGCTTAGGCTAGATAGAAGTGGTGGTGCATCTATGTGGTGTATGCAAGATAGCTAAGTGCTATGTGCAAGTGTGGTGTGTAGATGCTCTGTTCATACTATGAGAGACTTGCAGAGCTAGGTGAAAGGTATTGTAATAGGCTGTGAGTGATTTTTTCTGTAACACAAGAAAGGAGGATCTAGCGAGATGCGTAGATCTCCTGTCCTAGGATAAGTAGGGTTTTGAGGCTATGTGCTTGTAACCAATTGACTGAAGACAATAAAGAATAAGAGTTGGTGGATGTAGCCCCAGGGTGGGGGTGAACCATGTAAACACTGTGTTGTTCCACTTTGTGCTTGTCTTGATGTGTTTATAACTTCTCTTACTAAGTGCTTTGATATAGATAGATAGATCTGCTTATGCTTTGTGCTATGAATGTTAGATCTGACTTCTATGAATGTTCTTAGTGATTGCTTCTGCTAGATATGATCCATATGTTTGTGCTAAGTGATTAAACACATTAGATCAGTATGAATGATGTGAATCTCTATTTCATCAACGAAGTAGATATTGATTTCATATTGAGGAACTAATGGTGCTAAGTTCTCTATAAAGTATCATAATCACAAATCTGTGTCCCAACTAAGGTTGCATACACCTGAGTCTTGCAACCACCCTAGCCTCTACCTCGGGTGAGACTTCATCTGCTTCGCAAGTGTTGTTGAAAGGGCTGGTAGTTAGGGTTTTTTTGGTGCACAGTTGTAGTGTTGAACCCTAGGTATGCCCCTGTGCCAACAAATGGTTTCATTGTCGGGACTGAAATTGTGATTGTCGGGAACTGAGAAAGAAGGAGCTTTGTGAAAAGATTCATCTTGAAGTTGAGAAAGCTCTATGCATAGATCTTTTGCTCTAGTGCACAATATTCTACTTGATTTATAAAACTCTGTGCTAAAAGAAAGAAGCCCGACTTGAATAAAAGACGTCAGATCTGAAGGAAAGAAGAAAGATCTGAAATCTTTGTTCTCTAAGAAAGGTAAAAGTAATAATTTTTGGTTAAAAGAGGTAAGATATTCAAGCTCTTTGCTCTGATAAAGGTAAGAATAGTGAAAATTTTTAGATCTGAAAACTTTGTTCTCTGTAAAAGTAAGACAAGTGAAATTTTTTTGTTTCTAAAGTATGGATGTAGGTATGTTTGATAGGTTATGTCCTAGCTTGAAAAATAGGGAAATAATAGATGAAAGAGGGCTTGATATGAGTATATCTGATAAGAATAGTGAAAGACATGTTATACCTATGCATAGAAAGAATGTTTGGACTAACAAATGGATGTAGGATCCTAGAAAGAATTTGTCATAGGTTAGCTCCTATGATCCTAGCGCACAATACATGAGAATATGGGGATCACTTAAAATAAAGAGAGGATTAACCCTCTGTTATAGCTATAGAAGACCAGGACATCTTGCTAAGGAATTCCCTGGAAGAGGACCTAGTTGTCTTTGTTGCAAAGCTATGGACCATGAAGTGTTGGATTTCCCTAGAATGATTGTTAAGCTTGAAAGAATGAATCTAAACCAAGAAAAATCTAAGGCAGATACATAAATAGAAGAATCCCATAAATAATCAGAGAAATTATTGTTACAGATGAAAGAAACCCTGAACGACCACCGACATATCATCTTATTAGAGATCTTCAAAGAAAAAGAATGCATTGAAGCAAGAATAGGATACTTTGACATTGACCGTGTTCTGGATGAAGAGACATCAGTGAATATCATGACAGAGAGAACTTGAGAAGCTATAGGGAGGCCTTCTATGATTCCTTCATTAGGAGGAATAGGATTATTCATAGGAAAATTGGTAAACCTATGTGGAAGGCTCACTCAAATACCTACAAATGCCAATGTAACTTCGACAAAAGAATATTTTGAGATTATTAAATTTATTGAGGACATCACCCCATTTACCATGTTAATAGGAAAACATTGGATTGACAGAGATCGAGTCAGATGAAAGGAAGAAGAAGAAGTCTTAGAGCAGAAGAAGAAAGAGTTAAAAGATTTCATGACCAGAAGGATCGCACACTTGATTGAAGAACAAGAGAATAGATCAAAGTTATTTAACACTAGAGGCCCAAATGTAGAAGCTACAAGAACATTAGAAGACCCACAGGAGGCTGAAGTACCTATCCCAGATAAAAGAGAGGTATTGCTCCTAAGTCCTAGGAAAGAATCTCAACAACGCGCAGTGACTATGTCAAACGAAGATAAGAATCAAAATGGAAAAAGACATACCGAGACGAAGCTCACTGGAAAGAAGGCTAGAAAGCTAAGCAAGAAGAGGGATAAGATTGAAAAGTTATAGAAAGTTCCAAAGGGAACTTTGCAGGAGGGAAATTTGCAAAATTGGAGCTTCGTCGGGATATCAGAATAACGACATATGGCGAAGCAATATAGCCGTTTGGGACATTATAAATGTTTGACTGTCGCCCTGAATGGGTGGAAAGGAATTTAAGGCTCGACACCAGACCGTTGGACCATGCCATAATGGACTGAATAGAGTTAATGAAGGATTCATACCCATTGCAAGAGACCCGTTGTTGAGTTACGTATTTATCCCATCGCGCCACGCAACGAGAACACTTTTTCTAACCAAGAATTTGAGCCCGCATACTAAGTGAATTGTATACAATGATCATTGCGCTCTTGCTATTTATTCTAGTGAAATGTCTAAGTTAATTTGACCCTGATCTAATTAATCCTGAGAACGTATGTTCAAGGAACTCAACGTAGTCAAAGAATCAGTGACAGAAGTACTCCTTGACTTGATGATTGAAAGAGTCATGTCAGAGAGAGGATTATCCACAGGTGTACAAGCATCATCCATGAGAGGGTTTCTAGCCTCTCCGTCAACCACTTGAGTCGAACCATCCTGAACATCAAATAAGAAGAAAAATAAGAACAGGGATGATCTCATGAATGCTAAGTTGATTCCAATCATATTACCCACCTATCTACCATCTCTGAGTGGTGCAATAAATTGAGATAGTGTGCCTAGAGATTTTGAGTACGCTTTGGTCACTACATACCTCCCGAAGGGGATACGTGCAGTTCACATAGACCAAGAAAAGATCGCAGTGTTGAAGTTTAGCGACTTCAACCTTGGAGATTGGAAATTTTACAACATGCTCGCCTTGCATAAGTACCTGACTAGAACAAAGGGAAAGACTTTGAATATCATCCCTCAGTCATGGACCCATAACCTCACGCAGTCCACCCTGCTCAACTTTATGAACATTACACACTTCGGACGACACCAGGAGGTGAATACATGTGTCAAGCTGCTACTGTCCTGTTACCATGGCGGGTACTTGTGGTTAAACTATTGTATCATAGTGGATCCTACGTTGATCAATTGGATCACTAGGCTTATTATGCAAGGCCTTGACCCACAGGATTTCTATCCCGGAAAAACCATGGATTGCGCTCTAGCTCAAAGGATCAAGGACACCTACGATGATGTCAAGAAGGGCATGCAAGGCTACAAGGTAGCTTCTATATAGAGTGGTGTAGTGCACCTCACCTGTCAATTGATCACAGGAAAGTTAGTATGAAAGAACCGACCCACCCAAGTGATTGGTTTTGTAGTTGACCTTGTAGGGAAGTGCACGAAGGGCCTACAAATGAATTGGGTGAAGTACCTGGTGAACCAATTATAAATTGACTATAGAGAAGCCTAGGATCAAGGGTACAAATTTCACTTTAGCTGGCTATTGATCCTAATCGCTTTCATTGCCTAGGAAATGCCATAAGGTGCGACCTTCCCAGACATCGAGCCCTTTGAACCTTTGGCCGCAAATTTCACTACATTGTGGTACTCTAGTGACATGAATAAGAAATGGAAGTCAAATTTCGTGTTCCACACATACTACAACCAATTGAAGGTAGCCATATAGTCCATGCCTCGCATAATTACAAATATTTTACACAGGTTCCGACCTTTGATGAAATTCAACACGGACCTCCATTTCATTTATATCACAGTGCGCACTAACGAGCACAAGAAACAACTTTAGTCCTACTACAAGCTAACGAAGGAGGACTTGAAGGAGATAACCAAGGAATGGTTGGAATACCTCCTCATTCCAGTAGAGCCTGCAAAGATATTCGATATAGATAATCCAGAAACTATGCCAAATACACCCGTACCTAGCAAGATAAATAAAACTGAAGAGGTCCAAGATTTAGACAGTGCATCTGTGAAGACTACTTCCATTTCACCAGAGCAAGGAGGTGATGGAGGAGATATAGATGGTGCAGAAGTTGAATAGAAGAAAGACGAGGTCACACCGCCTAGAGATGAGGAGGACCCATCGAAGAAAAGGAAGGTTTCCCCCCAAATCCTTCTTCCTGGAAGAAGTCAAAAGCTTCTATGACCAAAATGCGGACTATCCTCACCTTGGATGAATTTTATTTCATTATAGTGGCCCTGAATGATTCTTCGCTGGAGATAGCAGAGAAATAAGAGGATAAGTAGGAAGCGATGTACAATAGAATCAAGATTGAGCTCCAAGGAGTACAACAAGAACTAGAGTCTAGCCATGTAGTCTCCACTGTTCCTTTGTCATTAGGAACACCAGAACTGGGAGATGAGCCAGCTCAACTCCACCAAATAGCTGATACATTCGAAGCTTACCTTCGATGAGAGAAATAAGAAATAGCACAATCCACCCAGGATTTGACACAAGTACAAGGAGTCCTTGTAGAGCAACACAGTACTACAGAATGAGAGAAGCTTGTCTCCAGGAAACGTTCGACGAAGAAAAATCCCAACTGCAGAAAGAAAAGGAACAATTTCTTGTGGAGCAACTTGAAGTAAAAGAAATGGTCAATAGAGCACTTAGCTCTATGACAATCATATAAGTAAAGGTTGAAGAGAGAATTCCACAACAAATAGTGCAACTTGAAGAAGTGATCCAATAGCTCCAGCAGCGCATAGCATATTTATAGCTATGCACTGTGCCTGAGACCCCGTAGGATGTAAGAGATCAAAGGGAAGAAACCACCAGGAGTGCAATTGAGAGACTAAAGGCTCTTGCCGGGGAATGCAAGCAGTTGAATAACCACAATGCCCAAACATATGAGAACCTCACCGAGAATCCAAAATTGCAGCCATTGGAGTCGCAGATCAAGGAAGCGAAGAAGCACGTAGACACACTACAAGCGCAATTGAAGACGCTGTCAGCTATATATAGAATGAAGAGATCTCAAGAGTAGTGCACTATCCAACAAAATATCCATACGATTCAAAGAAAAGTTATGGAAGTAACTCAATGGCTCCAACCTGTGCAATATAAGGCCTATCAGTTGTTCACAAAGGTCGAGAGCTGAGGAGAAGAGCTAGAATAGGTTGTTAATGCAATAGAACAATGCCTAGAAGGGCCATTGAACGACGTAGTAATATGGGAGTTCACTGAGCAAGAGGTCATAACACAGTAGCAGGTTGAATCATCTCGAGCCAAGATCAAGGCACTCGAGGAAAAACTGATTAGACCAGAGTGACTCGGGACGAGTCACAGGTGAGTGTTGGGGGCCTATTGGCCCTTGAGTAAGTTTTGAGATATTCTTGGTCAGGTTGAACTATTTTGGGACTTCAACGGCTGATCGAAGGAGGAGAGCAAGACGAAGTAGAGATCACAAGATCTTGGCCCCTTTTTGGGTCCTTTTTGGGTTTTGGGGAATATGTAATGGGAATGGGATGCCGGCCCATGGATTTAACCATGTTTAGGCCTATTTTTTAATATATAAATAGATTCTTAGGCTAGATAGAAGTGGTGGTACATCTATGTGGTGTATGCAAGACAGATAAGTGCTATGTGCAAGTGTGGTGTGTAGATGATCTGTGCATACTGTGAGAGACTTGCAGAGCTAGGTGCAAGTTATTGTAATAGGATGTGATTTCTTTGTGTTGTAACTCAAGGAAGGAGGATCTAGCAAGGTGCGCAGATCTCCTGTCCTAGGCGAAGTAGGGTTTTGAGGCTCTGTGCTTGTAACCAATTGACTAAAGACAATAAAGAAGAAGAGTTGGTGGATGTAGCCCCAGGGTGGGGGTGAACCACGTAAACACTGTGTTGTTCCGCTTTGTGCTTGTCTTGATGTGTTTATAAATTCTCTTGCTAAGTGATTTGATATAGATAGATAGATCTTTTTATGCTTTGTGCTATTAATGTTAGATATGACTTCTATGAATGTGCTTAGTGCTTTCTTCTGTTAGATCTAATGCATTTGTTTGTGCTAATTTCTTAAATACATTAGATTAGTGTGAATGCTACAAAGCTCTATTTCATCAATGAAGTAGATATTGATTTCATATTGAGGAATTGATGGTGCTAAGTGCTCTATAAAGTATCATAATCACAGATCTATGTCCCAGCTAAGGTTGCAGACACCTGAGTCTTGCAACCACCCCTACCTCTACCTCGGGTGAGACTTCATCTGCTTCACAGGTGTTTCCAAAAGTGCCAGTAGTTAGGGTTTTGTTGGTGTGTTGTTGTAGCATTGAACCATAGGTCTTCCCCTAGGTCTACCCCTGTGCCAACAATGATCTTTCCTCTTTTGTTTTCTATCAGCTTCAAACGATTACAGTAACGACCAATGTTTGAAATTACAAATTGGTCCTCAGATGCTGATTTTTTCTGCCACATGTACTTGATGATGATGCTCATGCATCAAATGATGATGATTCAGATGAGATTAATCCACAACTGATTTAATCATTGATGTATCTGGTTAACACCAGACCTGATTCATGTTATGCAGTGAATATGCTTAGGCAATCCATGATCCAACTGAGACAGACTCACTAGAGAACAGTAAATCATGTGTTGATATACACACGAGGCATAGTTTGATATGGCCTGAGATATGCCTCCAAGTGTGAAATTGAGTTTGCAGGTATATGCCTATACAGATTGAGAAAATACTATAGTGGACCAGAAGAGAACATACAGTTTTTGTCTTATTGTAAAGTTTTCCATGGTTTCCTGATGCAGCAGGAAACAAAACTCTGTGGCCTTGAGTACCACATAAGTAGAGTATATAGAATCGAGTGTGCGAAGCAATGTGGCTTCGTAAGATTCTAACAAATTTACTTGATCATGAGACAGATTCTATGATAATGAAAAGAACCATGTGTAAACCTCTTTGATAATCCAATGTTTCTTGATGGATCGAAACACGTTGACATGAAATATCATTATATCAGAGATATGATGTAGAGGAAAATAGTACACATGCAGTACCTTCCTACACATGAGCATATTGTAGACATATTCACAAAATTAGCTTGGTGAAGAATACCTGCCTAGTTGAGTGGGAGTGTTGATGACTACAACCAAGAGAAAGTTCAAAGTACATCTGTTTGAGACTTTGCATGATGAAGAATGCCTGCCTAGATGAGAGGGAGTGTTGATGATTGCAGCTATGTGAGACATTCTCTAGGACACAAACTTGAGAGAGAGCCCCTGAGAGGGGTGTGTGGTTCCTATCTAAGACAGATATGGAACGTAGATATGGCCTCTTCCTAACAAGATAGTTGATAAGAATTCCAGATGATTCTCCTATGTAACGTAGTGAGAAAGGAGATCTGCAGAGTTGGACGTGCTTGTGGTTGAGCACAAGGTGAATGTGTGAAATCCCAAAGTGTTGGATGCATTGTCATGAGACAAAAATGAAGATGATGTATTAACCTCCTCTGAGCAGAGAGTTGATGAGAAACTCTAGATGAATCTCCTGTGTAATGCAGTGGGAAAGAAGATATGTTGAGTAGACGTGCCTGTGGACGAGCACAGGTGAACGTGATCCTAGTGGTTGAGCACTAGTGAAGAAGTGGTTCTTCTGTGTAATGAAATGAGCCAGAGATATGGACATCCTTATGGATGTGCCCCTAGTGGATGAACACTAGTGGTTGTATACGATCCCTTTCTATATTTTTCAAGAGTCATATCTTCATGTAACCCTAATTGTAATGTAAAGGGTACAAGTCGGCCCCACATTAATGTAATTGATAATTAATGTAAAAGTTAATTAATCTAGTTAATATTAATTATATTATGAGATAGAGAAGTTGGCCCTATTGTGCTAATAGATACTTATGTTGACAGGTCAAGTCTAATATAAGTAAGGGTGAATTCCCCATTGAGGAATCATATCTTTTGTGTGAGTTTGGAAATTTTAGAAATTACATCTTCTTGGGAAAGTGTGCACCTCTCTTGGGTGCTAGTATTATAGGGTTTGTAAGCACCCTCTTGTGTGCTAGGTTTTCTTGGTGGTGAATTTATTTCTCTTGAATAATATAGAAAATTATTTGGATGGGTTTTCTCCCCTTGTTTAGAAGGGTTTCCTAGGATACTTCTTGTGTACTTGTGCATGGTGTTTCCTCTTGTGATCTTGGTTGTTGCAATATAATTGGTTATGGTTTAAGTTAAATGCTAAAATGGAATGAACTTCATGCTTAACATTGCCTATTAAAAAATTCAACACCCAAGACCCTCTCTCTCTAAATCTTTGTGTCTCCCTCTCTCTATCTCACTCACACACACTCTCTCTCTTACCCCCCCTTTCTCTTTTCCTTTTCACCTCTCCCTCCCTCTCTCTATATCCTCTCCCCATATCTCCCCTTACCTCTTCCCCATCCCTCCCTCTCTCCCCTTACCCTCGCTGTTAGGGACCTAACCTCCCTAATCCATCAAATAGGTAGAATAATATGTTTTCTATGTAATAAAGGCTTAAAATAGTGAATAATAAATATATAATAATGTGAACAAGTCTAATGTAACAAGACATAATAGAAGTTTCCACTTCTAGAAATATCTTCCTCTAGAATGTTCTTTAGAATGTAGAATTAGTATAAACAAGAGTAGAAGGCATGGGAAAGTATTTTCTTGAGAATTATTGTAATAACGATCTAATTTGTTGGAGGTTTCACCCTTGAAGAGGCAAGTGAAATTGGATTTCTATCAATAAAGGTATCATTTTTGGTGTTATTATGCTCTATATTTTGTTGTTCAGCTGGTATTTGTCATAATATATATATTTATATTTATTATAATACTTTCCTCTGCAGAAATTTTGGGACAAATTTTTTTCGAGTAGAGACGTGTATTGTTGGAGTATTTAAAGAATAAATATTTATCGTTGGAAAACTAAAACTGTGGCTAGGGAATACAAAACATAGGAAATACAAATGGTTTCACAAGTTACTCAAAACAAACATTCACCTTGTTGGAAATATGTGTAAACCCTATTGGTACCTCTTTGAGTAGTACTGCATTAGACAACACCTATACATGACCATCACTCCCACTTACCTTCACATATATAGGAAGTCCCCTATGTCTCCTAAAATCAGCTTTAGATCATCATATCAGCTTCTTGACTACTATAGTGCCACCAATAACAACACTAGGGAAGACTACTCTCAAGTACCTAGGTAATCAAGTAGTATGGCTAAGGGTATGGTTGAGCATCCTTAATTTGTGCCCTACAACATTGGGTTGAGTCCTACTGTTCAACCTTGTACATATATAAGAAAGTTCTAGCACGTGGAAAACCCTTGTTTGTAAGAACCCTGGACACCCAACCCTTGGGAACAAAACAAAACATAACATAAATATAATGGAACTTTTGCATCACAACCGTGCATCCTGCATCGAGGTTGTGAAATTCCTACACAATTTTCTCTGTTAACAATTTGGGCATTCCATCACTAAAGTGTTATTCAGGATAGAGTATAAATCAACATGAGTTAAAAGACAAATATAGTGTTTCTATCGACACTCTTATTTAGGACCTATCCCTTTATATTCCTCTCTTCACCTCGATTGCCAGGGTACCTATTACTTATAAGACTTGTGTTGCAAGTAGACCCATCTAACCTTTCCAAAACCATTATTTTCCACCTATCCCATTGGATTCCTCTCTTCACCCTACCCACTATGGTACCCCTCACTTGTAACACTTATTTTTGGGTGGATATCATTCAATATTTCTACCCTCAACTATGATATTACTTCTCTCAAATACAATATGTGAGGTGTGTAATAGTCCATATACTCCCTCTTTGATAACATGAATCACTTCATGAGTCAATTCTAGGGCCATAACTGCTCTAACCAATCTTCCTACAATGAATACATCGACTCTTCCCATTTCCAATCCTTTCATTCTAATCACCCTCATCGTGATTTGCGTCTTCCCACAGCCGAGGTCAACAAATTTGATGGCTCAGATCCCATGGGATGGGTCACTCAAATGGAACATTATTTCTCCATGCATGGAATCACTGATGATTTGCCAAGAATTCATTAAGACATCCTCTATCTATATCCTAAAATATGGAAATGGTGGTAATGGCACAAAAGTTCACGCCAAGGGTATGTTGCTTGGACATAGTTTGTGGTCTATATTCATGAATGTTTTGACACCGACACACACCATTTGTGTTGTTTTACCATGTTGAAGTAGTATGGAATAGTGGAATACTTTATCACCACCTTTGATCACTTGGATTTCATAATAGATTCCATGTCATATGCCTTCTTAAGGGAATTATTTATCAGTAGCCTAACGGGTGAAATCCAATCCTAGGTCCTAATGGCTCACCCCCAAATTTGTTTGGAGGATAATAAATGATCCAAGTAAGAACACCATGTCATTTCTTCTTAGAACATATAACCCTCCTTTATTCCTCTCCCTAAGACTACCAATATTTTCCCTCATGCCACTCCTCTCAAGATTCATAAATTAACTTGGGTAGAAATGGCAGAATGCCAACTTAAGGGTCTTTGATATAATTGTGATGATAAATACTTTTCAAGGGACAAGTGTAAAGAACATAATATTTTTATGGCCATTTCTGAGGATGCTTCTCAATAATATGTTGATTTTTCCCTTGTTGAAGAGCTTCCCTAAGTAGATGATCCTAATCTTCCCTCTAATACTCTAGAAGTTGATTTGTTGATTTCACTGGATTCCCTCACTGGGTTCTCTACTCCCCAAACCATAAATTCTATTGGATACAATAAGCATAGGAAATTAATCATCCTAGTTGACAGTGGCAACACCCATAATTTTATTCATCACCTCATTTCCCAAGAAATCAATTTCTATATCAGGGACATCAACAATTTTCAAATCTTGATTGTCAATGGTGGTTCCATGAAATGTGGGGGGTATTGTGAAAATGTGCACCTACAAATTGGTCAGTACCATACAAAATATCATATGTTTTCTATTGACATGGATGGTTGTGCCATTTTTCTTTGGGTTTAATGGCTACACACACCACAATCAACATCATGATGGGCTCCCCTGAGATCATCATTTCTTATTGAATGCAAAAGATACTAAAAAAAGGTCAGTCTGAAATTATTTCCAAACTCCATTCCATTCACGCAATTGAGATACCCTCTGTGCATCCCAAACTCCAATCTATAATCTCCCAACACCATTCTATTTTTAGCACTCCCCATTGACTTCCCCCTTCTTATGGAACCCATGATCATTCCATTTCCCTAATCCTGGGTAGTCTTCCTCTCAATTTTCTCCCTTATCGCCATCCCTTTTCCTAAAAAAATGAAATGGAGAAAATTTTTCAAGAATTTCTAGAAGTGGGTAATATCCATCCGAGTACCAACCCCTATTATTCTCCTATAGTCATGATATTCAAGAAATAAGAAACTCGACACATGTGCATTAATTTTCATGCCCTCAACAAAATCAAAATCAAAGACAATTTTTCCATTATTGTCATTGATGACCTTTTAGATTAATTGAGTGGTGCTCATTACTTTACCAAACTCGATATTCATTATGGATACAAATAGGTACATATGAAAGTGTAATACATTCCCAAGACATCATTTTGAACACATGAGGGTCACTATGAGTTCTTAGCCATGCCTTTTGTCCTGTGTAATTTCCACTCCACTTTTCAAAGTATCATGAATCATGTATTCTATCCTTTCCTCCATCATTTTGTCTTAGTTTTCTTTGATTATATTCTCATATATAGTAAAACTTGGAAATCCCATATAGTCCATGTGGATCAAGTTTTACATATACTGTCTAAGAACATTTTTTTTATCAAACATTCTAAATGTGCTTTTGGAGCTCTTGAAGTTGAGTAATTGGGTCATATTGTTGACAAGGATGGTGTACGAGTGGGTCTTAAGAAAATTGAATCTATGAAGGATTGTCCTTTCCCTAAAAATTTAAAACCTTATGTAGTTTTTGTTATCTCTCTGCAAACTTCGTTTGACTGAGAAAATGAATGACAGAGGAAACCTACAAACCAACTTTGAGGCCCAAAACTAGCCTTTCAGACCTGGAGATGGCTCTCTCTGAAGACTTGGTCTCTATACAGGATATGGATTTAAGCTATTGGCTAGATTTAACACCTTTAAACAATATTTTCTGGTTCTATTGGAGAAATAAAGCAAGACCTTGGGCTATGGAGTCGATTTAAGAAAACGATAGAAACAAACAAATCAATGATTGAAATTGAGAGGATTGTTGCACCCTTTTCGTCACCTTGGTGAGAAAATAAGAGGTGCTTGCATGCCCAGTTGGGTCTTGCTGAGCACGAAAGCTGTAGAGGAAAGAGTTAGAGAAAGAAAAACAAAACTATAAGCAAGAATTAAACTAATACAAATTAAAATCATATGCATAGGGACATAGAGATAACAAACACAAAAAGACCCATGTCACCAATGTTTTTAGGCTGATCTATTGATGAAATCAAAGCACCAAGAATAAAGGGGACTATGAGTCCCTTCTTCCTCCAAGGGAAGGCTCTTGGACCCTCACAAGCTTTCTCTCCTTGCAACAAGAAAAAAATGAAAATGGTGGTGAAAGAACTCCTTGCAAACCCACTCAATGGATAGGTGGGTTGCTCAATGAAATGGTGCCAATGTGCTATTGTCAAGGATGGAGTCCTTAAAACAATATAGGCAGCATAACATTACTTATAATTCCTTGAGAAAATGAGGTGCATTCATGGCTTTTTATAGCATTACATTGGGTTATTGTGTAACTTCTTTGTAGTGTGAAGAGAGGCCATTTAGGGCATTATTAGGTCTTGGACCAGCCCACCATTCAGATACAGCCCGGATTTGGAAGTCAAATCAGCTTGGGAGCTGAACCTAAGTGGTTGGGAGGCCGACCACATTCATAAATGCATAGTTTAGTGGGTGCACGACTTTTTGCGCTAACAGTTGTGAATCGTGCACGTATGCACGCATTCTACGTTCCTGTTCCACGCATGTGTGCGCGCGCCCAACTTCTGTAAAGCGCTCTTCAATTTTTCACAACTTTGTATAGTTTTTTGACCTTTTTGAATGCTGTGGGATTAATTCAGGGCCATGAATGACTTCATTATTGTTTGACAATGCTGAGTTCTTGTAACCATGTGCAGACGAAATTTCAGTGATAACAAGGATAAAGGCTAAATGAGCACCGGTCTTTTAGTTTAAAATCATTGAGTGGGGCGAGAGAAAACCACATGGAGAAACTCAAGCACCGCTACGGATGAATTTAGAGTTCGCTTAGAGGAAACAGAGTTCGTCTAAATGGTTAGAATATTCACACATAGGAAAGCACATATTGAAAGAAAGAATACAATACATCAAACTGTCACCGTTAGAATATTTTCATCAAAGCTTCAGGACCTTTGGATTAAGTTTCAATAGGATCAAAATTACATTCAATAGTCACTGTCTACACTATTTTTCCAACCAACTTGTCTTACATTAAAAAGATGGAATATATAGACAAGGGTGTGCCACTTGGGCTACCTTGCACTCCAACTATTATCCCTGGAATTTAGGTTCTGACTACTCTCTGCTAGATGACTCCTCGTATGGACTTTTACTGAAA
Source organism: Picea engelmannii (assembly GCA_009831015.1). Lineage (NCBI taxonomy): Eukaryota > Viridiplantae > Streptophyta > Pinopsida > Pinales > Pinaceae > Picea > Picea engelmannii. The sequence goes on from WSFP011436693.1 coordinate 16,569, forward strand.
ATAGAAATTGACTATATTCAATCGCATCATAGCCACACGTATTTTCCATGGAAGTTCAGTCATCAACAAGATCTCATCATTAGAGGATGATGCATCAATGCTTTCGTTTGACAGGGTATCTGGATGATCAATTTTTTTTTCATACTCCTTCCACATGTTGTAATGGCCTTGATTTCTTCCGCGTGATCGTTTGCTGGTGTGTGCATGTGGTGGGTGACTGTAGACTGTTGCAGGTGCCTCTAAAATGATGATCCCAACTAGAGAACAATTCATTTCTTCAAATTGTCGCATGTCTAGCATACACATGTATTCTATCATGGATGATATTTCATCGTTGCACATTGTATGTCTTATGCGTGGGTATATGTCAAAGCTCCTACCTCCCGGTAGGAAACAGGATGCTGGGAAACAAAATCTGCGGAATGTTTGAGGAGACAAAAAATGGAATCAGTTAATCATTCTTCTGGTCTCTTCTGCAGTATTTATACCAAAAGCTTTATCTTGAGAGACTAGTTGTGCCTTTTCAGGTTCATCACTTGCCTTTGTAGAATCACATTCCCTTTCATCTTCTTCTGCATGCTGGTCAGAACCACGTGTATTTTCTCCATGGTCAGTTCACATTCCCTTAAGTGTTTCACATTTCTTTCTTCTGACATCGTCTGCATTTTGTGCAACTGTATTATCATATCTTTCACTTCCCTAAGTTGTCTCTTGAGACAAACCACGTTTCCATTGTAACTTTGTGACGCTAACGCTTTGAGGGTCTTCGCTGCTAACTATTGTCTCAACTCTCTGTTTTCTTGGTATAGCTCATCAATAGCGAGTTGTGCTTGTTTCATTTGTTGTGACGACTCATGAACATATGTTATTTCATTGTTTGTTATCCTCCTTCTGCCCCAAATTTCTTGACTTGTACCTTCAATAGGTTTCATCCAAATGGCATGCATGAGTATCTCTTTGGCGACCTAATTTGTGCGTGGCTCGCTTGGGACTTGGGTTTCCCCGATTTCCTTTTTCTTCCTTGTCCTGCCCCTTCTCTAGGGTATCGATTGTTGGGGGGAAAAGGCCTCCAAATTATTTCCTTCCTCCGTAGCCCTTCCTTCTTCAGCCTCTGCATGGTGTGATGTTACCCTTTCTACGGGTAGAGGGAAATATCCTTTAGGATCCTTGGGAATGCCCGTTGTAAGTAGAAACAAATCCCAGTCATTTTCCAATATCTTTAACTCCTCAACTACCAACAATTTAATTAGTGATACATGAGATAGTTTCTTCTTTGACTGATCTATTTTGGCCCGAGCATTGTCCGCCATTTCTTAGAGGCTTTGGTGCAACAAGAACGACAGATTTAACGGTCTCCTTCCTATGAAATGCATCAAAAATATAATGTGATGCGAATGTATTTTTTCTAACCTTCCCTCACAGGTCAAATATTTCCTAATTACTCCCAAGAGGTTTCGAAAGGGATCCTACAAATATCTACTTGGAATTCCCGTTTCGACTCTCCCACCTAAAAAATATCGCTTGATGAAGTCTCCATAGTACTGTGCGTCTAATGACATGCCCTTAAACCACCTTTCACTGCACAAAGGGATATCTGTTGTGGCCAACAGAGTTTCCTCTGTCACCTTATAAGTGACACCTGCAGTTACTATGTAGGGCCCATCGAACCCGAGTGCGAACTGTTGTGCTAGATGTATGTTGAATCCTTGGATTTTTCTGCAAAAGGTCATGCATCCGATCTGTTCAAAAGATGCCTTGACCTTTGAATATTCGTTGAACAACGTCAAGCTTTGAGGTTCAGACCCAACATTCCTGCCACTTCGCACACCCTTCATTATGTTCTGGGATGTCATCATTGTGAAACGTGTATTTGTTCTGCACATGGTGGAATTTGCGTGGGCCAAAGGTGGTAATCTCAATTGACCTGGGATTGCGAGAAGAATTGCAGGCAGTGCATAAACTTGGCTGGTGCACATAATACATGCAGAGAGCTCATAATTTATAATCATGCAGGCGAGAGATGAAAACATGCCAGGGGACACTGAATCCATGGTGACTAGAGGTTTCAAAGCAAGCCTAGAGATTTTTGCAGGACATCTACGCAACGGGTACACTTCAAAGTGTGCGAAGTACAACTGATAAGAGTTGCAGAGCATATGTGATATGAGCATCGTGATTGTTCATTCTTTCTGACCTCATAATGAATTGATTATGGTCACTTCATTTTCCGATGCGACTTCTATTTAACAACTTGCCTCGACCTGAGGCATGTAAGACCTTCTCGTCTGATAGGAACCGAATCTTTGGGAAAAGACCTTTACCCTTTACACATGTTTTGGTTCTGACATCCCTTCCCAACTCTAAGGGCCAACCAGCCACTTGTTGACTTCAACCTATTGTTGTTCGGTACCTCACCTCACACACTTTGACACACGGACTTTGACTCGACTAAGACTGTCTCTAACTACAAAAATTATGGCTCTAACAGTTTCCTAGGTTTAACGGGATATTATCTCAAGTTTTTTTAGAATTATGCAAACATTAGAGCTCCTCTCCTGGATATCCTTAAAAAATAATTATATTTTTTGGAATCCCTCCATTTATCAATCCTTCCACATCTCAAAAGAGGTTATATGTATGACTCCTTTCCTGGAATTGTCGTAATTCACAAAGACTTTTGTTCTGGAATGTGATGCTTCTTGGAAAGGAATTAGGGAAGTCCTCATGCAAGCTAACCGACCTTTGGATTTTACCAACAGAAACATTTCAGAGCGCCACATGGGAAAATCAACCTATGAAAAGGAAATGTTGGTTTTTCTTCACACATTGGATCTCTGACATCCTTATATATTGGGGAAACACTTCTAAATTAAAATTGATCATCGCAGCCTCAAGTATTTTCTAGTACAAATAATTTCATCCCCGAAGAAACAAAAATGGGTGACCAAGATATTTGGATATGATTATGAGATCATTTTCAAGAAGGAAAAATAAAATGTGGTTTTAGATTCTATTTAAAGGAAATATGAGGAACAAGGGTCCATGTTTTCCCTCTCTTTCATTGTATCGTATTGGCTTCAATCTATTCGCCAATAATGGTTGCAAGACCCAAAAATATCTCACCTGATCCAATAGTTGCAACATGATTCTCAAAATTCTCTCTAATACTCTTGTAACAATGAATGGATTTCGTATAGAGGTCTCTTTTATTTAAGAAAATAGTCGAACCTTAAATCCATTGTGCTCTCTTAACTTCATGCTTCACCCACAATTGGTCATTAAGGATTTACCAAACATTTTGAACATGTCAAATGTTATTTTTCTGGGAAGGTATGAAACATGATATCCACACCTTTATGGATGAATGTGATACCTTTCAATGCAATAAGGGGAAAATAGTAAAAACTCAAGGAACACTCCAACTGTTCCCAATTCCACCTAGTATTTAGATGGATATTTTTATGGAATTCATTTATGGCTTACCCAAATCGCGCAATAAGTCAATCATGATGGTTGTAGTAGATCATATTTCTAAATATGATCAGATATATTCTCTTCAACACCCATTCACTGCATCCATAGTGGCTCAATTTTTTATGGCTAATATATTCAAACTCCATGGCATGTGTCACTCTATTGTATCTGATTATGATCCAAAATTCACTAGCAATTTTTTGTAAAAATTGTTTAGGATCCAAGGCACCCAATTGCATCTCAATACAACTTATCATCCCTAGACTAATGGACAAAATGAAGCTATCAACAAGTGTTTGGAAACATATTTTCAGTTTTTTCCATCCAACCAAACAACTTAGTGGGATCAATGGTTACCCTTAGTTGAATAGTGGTACAATACTTCTTACTGTGTTACCAATCACATGACTCTCTTTGAAGTAGTCTATGGGAAAAATCCATCATTGATTCTCTCCTAGATTTTAGGTGTCTCCAAGGTTCAGGAGTTTGACAACAATATTACAGTCTGCATGGTCATTCTCTATATCCTCAAAGAAAATTTGGTCATGGCTCAGAATCACATGAAGAAAAATGAATATTAGGGTCATTCAGAATGACAATTTTCTGAAGGGTATCATGTGTTTCTTCACCTACAACCTTACAAGAAAAATTCATTCGAAGCTAAACACTGTAAAAAACTCTCCCCCAAGCTTTAGGGCCCTTATACAATTCTGAAGCAAGTGAGGCTTGTGGCCTACTAGTTAAGTCTTCTCAGTGATTCTAAGATCCATTTTGTTTTTCATGTCTATTTCTTAAACAAAGTGTTGGGAACTAAATGCAAAAATAAAATTAGTCTCCCTGAGTTGGATGAAGATGGATCAATTTGGTTGTAGACACAAGAAGTATTGGACTAGTGCAAGTCTCATCTCCATCAGTGCACCATCAAGGAAGTTTTAGTTCGATGGAAGGATACAACATTATAAGATTCCACTTGGGAAC
>ML867836.1:0-12884 GCA_009831015.1 Picea engelmannii
TTTCATTGGAGCGCCAAATTCCTCAGTTATTCCAATGCCCCTACTGTGATCAATTATCATGTGTCCTCTGATATTTTCTCTGATGGATCCAATGATTGTTAACAATTATGTATCCTTCTCAAGTTCTCATACGATAGGAACCTCGATGGAATCCCAGGATCAAAACTCCATACCAAATCAACGACATGCCTTCAAGGAACTGTACCTCCTATTCAGGCAGGCTAAATCTCTCTTAATCGTTTTAAGGCAAAATGTCGGACTATGAATAGTCCATTCCTGTATAGAATATTTCTAGCCCAAGAGGAACCGCATCCACCCAAAATTTTATTCTTGATATCAATTAATTATATGGGAGAAGCCTCACATACGTGTAGGGTTATACGTAATCACCAACAGTGTGTGTGTGTGTGTGTGTGTGTGTGTGTGTGTGTGTAGAGAGAGAGAGAGAGAGAGAGAGAGAGAGAGAGAGAGAAGCAATGGTCGCTTAGACACATTGTTTACACAAACTCTTTGCATGCTCATAATTGCACGAATTGATATAATTCTATCAGAACAATGTATACAAGTAAAATTCTAGTAGTCATTACCATGACAGGATTGCATAATTACCAGCTCCTCTGGTGTAACTATGACATTGACTTCATATACATAAAATGTACAGGTCCAGGCAACCTTTAACAGAATATTCTCACAAGTATAGTTATAACTATGATCATCACTATATGTAACATTTGATTATCATATTTACACAATCTTGACAACAATAGTCAAGGATAATTACAATAGTAGAAACCCACGACAACAGTCACATACCACAACTTTTGTACAAGTTTAATAGTGATCTTCCAACTGGTAATTAACACATCAAATACCCATATTGTAAAATAAATCGTTCAATCATCAAACAAACATGCACGTCCATGAATCATCCACATGAAAATTCAGCCTTAAGTTATAGTTTAATTATACAAGGTATAAAAATACTTATCTATTACAATTGATAGCCGACCAACTGACTGTGGTTGTTCGCCTTTCCACCCAACCATAGGCTCAAATGCATTCACTCTTAGCATTCTGGCCACCCTCGTCCCAATCCATGATACCACTAGGGAATCTCTCTCAGGTTCTCGGTGAGATTTGAAGGTCACTCTCCTTCACTCCACTCTAGGTAGATATTTTCCTTACACCCTCCTACCCCAAGCCTCTTCAAGGTTTATCAGATGCCTTCCTAGCATCAATATCACGACCTCCTTAGCTTAGATTGAGTTTTTTGGGTTTTCTATGCTCCATCTCAGGATTCTTCCACGAGTTCTCTAATCCTTTCATTTCACACATTTGTGCATTCTCTTTCAATGGCTCCCTCCTTTCGAAACCCGAAACCCTTGCGCTCTTCTTTTTCCTATCCTTTTATATGTCCCCTTCCATATAACCTCGTGTTATTTTCTTGCATGCATGACTTAGGCATGTTTTCAACCTGTACTTATATTTCTTTTTTCAAAAGGAAACTCATGGGTCAATCCTGGGGACCCGTGGTGATATTTCCTATTGTCCTCTAGCTGACAACTTTATGTCCCTTCTAATAGCCCTCGATACTTACATTCATTAGGGTGGTTGGTTGTTCAACTACCCACCCCCCTCATTAATTGATTTGTCTTGAAATCAGGGATAAGGGAATTAATATTAATAAGGCTTGAGGTCCTTTAGTTTATTAGGGCCTCCTCTCATTCCACTAGTGATATCATTGCTAGTACTTTAAGGCTTCACCCAAAATCAGTTTTGTCATTTACAATTAAACAATAATACATTTACCATAGTTACATGTCGTTGCATGGAAATCACTAATCGTGATAAATTACATGTATTCAGGGTTTAGAGATGGGGTGTTAAAATTCCATTCCATTTCTATTAGTCCTCACATAACATTAAAAATATGTGAAATCGAGTGTTTAAAACTTGTTAGCGATTAATGTTAAGAAATTCGTTTTTAGTAAAAAGTCAAAGAAAAAATTCATGGTGATTGCCTTTCAATCCACATATTTCCTCTCTTTGGAGCATTTCCTTAAAGCTTTTACACTCTTTTACATTCTTGTGCACTCATATTAAGAACAATCTTATCAAGTTTCTTCAATTTTTTGCTCTGCATGACACGCATTAACCAATACACATCATTAATTTAAACTTACAAATATTTCAAATATATTAATTTTTTAATTAAACTTAAAGAACTTGCCTCGATCTCTTGTTGGGAGGATCTACCATTGCACTCACTGCAATAAGATGTTCTCCTTTAACTTCTTTTGATCATCTTATATATAAAAAAAAAAAAATCAGGAATCATCAGAAATAGAAATTATGAAATTCTTATACAATCTAGTATTTCAGTGCATGTCATTAAACAGAATGTATGAGGTCATCAAACATGTATACGCACATGCACATGCTATTAGTCATTGTGCACCGCTAACCTACACACATATGATACTAAAATAAATACTATTTATATTTTGACTAATCAATGCTTTTGATAGATATATGTTCCCCATGTGTTTTTCTGTACAGTGAGCATTGTGGTGCTACCTCTGTACAATGCACCTTGATGTGATTTTACTATACGGTGCACATCCTGTACCATGGAAACATTTTTTGATAAAATCGTTGAAAACGACATTGTTTGGAATCTGATGCAATGAGTGATACCAATGCAATGAATATGAAGCACCCCATATACAACTAAATAAACCATGTAAACATCTATTTCTTAAAAAAAGAAAATTTGATTATAAAATATGTAGAGGGGAACCAAAAGAAACAACAAGAAATATAGGGCTTCCAATACCGAAGGTAAATATGAAACCCTTTTAATTTTTTGTAACATGCATTGAAAATAGTTTGAATCAAGTAGAAAATATTGAAAAGATAAATAGAAGGAAATCACATACCTAAAATTCTTGATCTATGGATTTGTATGTGACCTATGGATCCCTTCCAAATTTGGCTCTTCAAAAAAATCTACCCACTCCAAAGTCTTTGGTGGTAAATCTCTCTTCCACAAATCATCCTTCTAAATTCTGCCAAAAAAATGAAATAATGAATAGTGTTTTAACTTATAAAGAAATACATTTCAAAAAATGAAATTCCCGCTCTTTTTTTTCGCTGTGTTTTTTCACTGTATATACCATACCAGTGCGCTACAAAGTGCACTGACACACTTTGTATGTAAAAATACTTCGTAAACTATATATTTAAAAAAAAAAAAAAAAATCATCAAATTGGTGCACCACACATATTAATACACCCCAGTGCGTATATACGTAAAAATGCATTGATACCAATTTTATAGACAAAATAGAAATGCAAACCTCCGCAATTAAAATTTACGGATATTTTTCTTTGTGGATTCTCTAATGGAGGTCATAGTTCGGTGTGTTTCATAGTGTAGCGCACCAATTCATTCTATATATATACACACTGATGCATAATAAAATAATTGAAAGCACCGATAACTTTTAATATCAAATTCATGCACATATTGATGATGGTTTTGGCTCAAATGCATGGAAAAGAAGGTTATAATATCAAATGGCTAATTCTTCATATTCCAACTCATCACATAACATTGCAAGTTTGTCAACTTCTCCCCCACCAGTTGAATTAAATCTAGATTTTATTTATATTTCATTTGTCTGTTGAATTTATGTCATATATGCATGTGCATTTGAATAATTGTTCATTGAATTTTGTAGTATCATAATTAAGGATCGAGTTTATATGCGCAATATATTCCACCAGTGAAAAAATGTTGCAAGCTCTTATCAAGAGAAATATACTGCAAGCAAACGTTTGATGAAGGACAACTGCTTTACCCTGACAATTGTAACATGTCATTTTCTAATGACATGTAGACGGGGTCAACGTATTACACTATGAATTGGATCTCTTTTATGACACATCAACAATATGTGTTTGTTCAAAATGTAAAGGGTTGAAGAATAACCCTCAATGTGTCACATTGTCCCATTAAATTAATGATCAAATACCCAAAGTTGATGGTCTAATACCTTCCACTGCGATCAAGAATCCAATAGGTGATATAGAAAAGACACGTAGGAACACTTCCATATGCTCATTTTTTGAAAAGTTGGAAGTCAGATCAACTATGTTTCATTTTAAATTGGCCAACCCATCTCCTTCTCTTGAGTCAATGGAGATTTCTTATCATGGGCCAAAGTATGATATCAATACTACCCAAAACACTGTTACTAGGATATCCAAAAAGTTGTATGAGCTAAGAGAAAAAAATGTCCAAGTACACACCAAAGTCTGTTCAATTGTTGGAAGGTAGTTATGACTTCCCTCTTCCTATCCATCTACAAAGTAAATACCAAACCTGTTACAATCGAGCTTTGTATGGTGCTTGGTCGTCTTGCATGCATGTGCCCAATTTTGGAACCAATTTTTTTTTTGTGGTAATAGTTATATGATTGCCATGTCTAAAATAGATGTTGCAAATATTGGGTTGTTTATCATTTCACATCTATATGTTCTTCCCAAACAATCAGTGACACTTATGCCTTTTTGTGGTCCTTTGTATAGTCAGTATGATTACTTGAATATTGTTAAATACAAACATAACATTTCCATGGATAGTATTTGCAAGAATGATTATGCTTCTAGAAACTTTAGCAAGAAAAACATGCTATATATCGACGTTCGTCCATAAACTCATGGGAACATTGCAGGGTTCATAAATATTTGTGGTTCCTCATTATTTAGTGCAAATTGTTCCTTTTAGGAACACTCTAATGACAAAGAGTTATTTATGAAAAGGAAGGCATCTAGATTTGTTGTTGTGCATGCAATATGTAGTTTGTCTCATGGTGACAAGTTGTTAATAAACTATAACTTGCGTAGACCACCAACCACTCATCAAAAACACCTTGCATTGGGTCTACCTTTAGACGTCCCCTTGGGGTGTAAGAAAAAAAATGATTGAGTAATTGTATGTATGGATTTTCAATGAAACTAATGTAAATGTGTTTCTTAATTCAACCTTTGTTTTATAAAGTGGTTGATTGCATATTAAAATCATTACATCAAAGATGGGGATTAATCTCCCTATAACATCTATACATGGATTTTTGTTTATTTTATTTATTGAGTTTGCTGAATATTTTTTATAATTTTTAAATATTAATATAAAATTAATTCAATTTAGTATTCTTTTAACCTTAACTAATTAATTTATTCACTAATCAAATCTAATACTTAAATTTCCTTATGAGGAGATTCATAAATTTGGTGGTGGAGCAAAAAATCATAAAGTCATTTAAAACAAATTGTGTATATTAAAATACATTATTATTAATTATTTCATTTTCATATTTAATAATTATAAATAAATAAAAATTCATTTACATTTAAAATTCATTATTATTTATGATTCCCTTTTCATATTAAATAATTATAATGAGAATAATTTTTTTAATATAACAATTATAAATGTAATTATGAACAAATATTATAACATTATGAATAAATGAAAAAATAACATTTTATAAGACTATTTTTTCTTTGTAAACATGTTTAATCAACATATTGTATCTTGTTGGACAACAAACAATTCACCTTGAAGAATAATTAAACATTATATGACATTAATGGTTATAAGTTTTTGTAATTACAATCCAAAGTAAACAATTTCATAAAACTAAAGTTAAACATTATATGACAACTCTAAATTCTAATGAGTGATACATCTTAAATTTAATTTAAAAACAAAGAAATCATTAGCGTACTTATAATACATTTTATAAATCAAACAAAAACATCAACATGATCTGAAAATATATATATATTGGTGCTATATTGTTTATAGTGCACCAGTGTGATTGAAATAACACCAGTGCGATTAAAAGCGCATTGGTGCGAATGTTACGTAAAAATGCATTGAGAAACAATTTAATTGACAAAGTACATATGCAAACTTCCCCATTTAAAGTTTTGTGGAGGTTATGCTTTGCGAAGGAAATCGCTCTTTTGTGACTCTCATAATTTAGCGCATGGACTCAATCCTCTGCCACTTTCTCAGTGCTCTGTCTCGCATATCATCCTCTGCGGGCTGCTCGACTTTCTCCAAGATAGTCTCCTTGTCATTCATGTAGCCATAATATGAACTGGTGTCAATTCACTTGTAAATTGCATACATGCACCTCCTCTTCTTCGCATCGAGGGGGCTTATCGAATGACTCTTTGAGGATGGGGAGGAATTTTGTTGTCCCAAAGTATTTATAACCAGGGCCCTTGCCAGTGGCACCGAATACATCAACTTCATTCCCTTCCAAGTCCATCATCATGTCCCCTACTTTGACATAATTAGGACTATCAAGCTCTACGATCAAAGCTTCCCAAGGCCCCTTTTTTCGATCAACAAGAAAGAACCTGTGTGGATGTTTATAATATTGTGCCAACCTCAAGAATGACCTAAGGTCCATATTTTATATTTAATAGAAGTTAAAAAACACATTTGAAAAAATAAATAATGATTTGTAAGTTTTTTCAGCATGACTTATCGCTAAATATTTAGAATTTCCTTAGCCTCGACCTACCCCTCCATGACATCCTCGATCATGTACTTACTAATAAGCTCATGTTTCTTCTTCTCCAAAACCATGTGCTTGATCACTTTTTCATCTAGAAGGAGTAGTGTTGAGCACTCAACACACCCTAAAAGTCTTATGAAATTTTATCACTTTTGGGGTACCACTTGTTTTCTTCATTGTCTGAATCGATTTCACTTTGGGAAATAGTTTATCTTTGTTTTGTTTTCATGACTCTTATCATCAAGTTAGGTTTTTTTGAACTTGTGAAACCTCATTCCTAAAAATAACTTGACACCCAAATAGAGAATCGACAACTGACATTGCACCTAACGCGCTCAGGTTCGACGTCGGAAAAATTCAAGCAAGTAAAGGAATCACACAGTTACAACAATCATCGAGCGTAGATCTCCATTGGCATTGGTAGAAGGCGGAGTTGGTTTGCATAATTAATTCACACAAAGTTTCAAGAGATAGTCTACTGCCTTTGGCATCAACAAAATACGGGAAGGATAGACATTGACAAAGTCGTAAAGAAATCACCAATTGTCGATGACCGATTCGCTTTAATGGGGTCAGGGAAATCTAGAAAGTTAAAATAATCATTTTGTCTGCGACAAACATATCACTGATCATTAATCCCCGATACATTTTCTACATCGACACTTTTTTGAGAGAGTCAATCCGAGAGTACTTGGGTAGTTTTATCGTTGATTGTCGATCCTTGATACTTCTCAGCGTCGGCAAGATAGGATTGGGTTTTAGAACGTATAGCTTAAAGAAATTCATGATTCCGATCAACAAAAATAAATCAAAACGTCGGTAACAAGTTCCATGTATCTTTATCACGTAAGAGTGTCGTACAACCTAGTTTCATCTCGAGTCATATTAAGTTTCCCTGGGTCCTAGTCATGCCTCCTAGTCAACTTTGCCATGTCATCTCTGTACAACAAGATCGATCGGCGTCAGAGATTTTGCAAGAAGATATTAACGAAAATTATTTGAAGCACAATCCTAACCTCGACCCACCAATTGGACTAGCGAAACAATGGGTTGTTTGCGGCATAAGATATGATCAGATTTGGACATTTAATAGACTAGTTAATGCTTGATCCTGCATTTTTTTCTACCTCGTGCGCCAATTGAGAAACACCAATTTGAAATTGTTGATAGGCCACATTACCACCCACGCTCGCATCGTCAACCCGTGATGAATTTAATTTTAAACATATTTGAAGATCTGGCGGCAGATTTAATGAAATTACACTCATAACCCGAATTGAATGGTTGATGCGACAAGGTAAGTTCATCCTTGTTTAAATCTCTAGAAGGTTTTTGAACAAATTCATTATGTGCACAAGTTTGAATTCCAGAGCATCTGAGGGAGAAAAGCGAGCATCTCGAGACAGTATTGACCCTCATATTATCAAAACCAGGTTAAACAAGTTGCATAAGTATGTGTTCGATTTTGTCAATTCGTTGGTCGTCATTTATATATATGAATATGATTTTCTTGCACAGTCTCTAAAATATGTTATAGTTGTAGGTAAGATGTCTCCGAGAAATCCAACCATCAAACGCTCATCGAGGGCACCCAAGGTAAAATAAGTTGAAATAGGTGAAGGTTCTTCTTCGGGGACCACGAGGCAGTTGGAGTACGCTCCCAGGGTGGAGCCTGTCATTAAAACATCAACAAAGAAATCTTTTGCCTAGCCTCCAACCTTTGGTGATACAGAAGCAAGCACTAGATCCAAAGTAGTGCTCCCAAAGTGGGGGGACCTCTCCAATAGAATTAGCTGGGAGGAATACCCAGAGTATATTTCACACAGCGACTCGGACGTAAGGGCGCTCAATGACCAGGTATTCCCGAACATCCGATGATTGTATCTAAACATGGTGGTCAGAAAAACCCTGATTTTCCCTTGCATAGAGGTCCTGAAATGGCTTATTGACCATACAGACGGGCATAAGTTCTTTATCAATGATGAGAATGGCGAGTCTGTTGGATTTTTCCTCCCGACAGAAGTCCAGAAATACTACAAGCTGAAGGACCCAGAGGAAAGAATAAACATGGAATTCGTGGTGAAGTTCTATGAATTCCATGACACCAATCGGTTGATGGCCTCATGGTGGAAGGAGGACAAGAATTACGCTAACCGGAGAAATGGATGGTATGGGACGATTAACCTGAGGGAGCCATACATCTATTTGATGGCTCTCATCTGTCGACTATATGGAGAAAAGGATTGCTCCAAATTCTTGGAAGCATGGATTCCTTTGGTGTACACAGTGGTGATCTCCAGGAGTAGCTTCAAATGGGGGGCAATAATCTCTAAACAATTGAGCATCTTCATACAATAGTCTCAGACGTCGGAAAGAAGGGGAAGCACCCACTTTCTACATGGCCTCGTACCTGCTCAATGTCATCTTCACAAGGAATGTCTTCGACAAAATGAATTTAATCTAGCATGTTGCGGAGCTCCCGATCCACGTTTATTTCAACATACTATGGGAGAACATGTACAAGAAATCTTACGCACTCATTTGTGTTGAATTCATCGCCCGTATTCATTGTATTATTTTTAAGAAGGAATGCCCAAGATTATCTGCAACAGCCAAGAAAATGGTGGAAATGGTAGTCCATTGGTATTTATACGAACACTCAAACTATATCAAGGTGTTTGAGGCCATCGGAGCACCACATATACTACCCGCTCATGTCCCAGACCGGCCTTTTGTGGGAGAAATCTGCCTATCAGACTATCCTGCAGAGCTATAACGCCACATTAGTCAAGGACAAGAAGCGATATTTCATACCCTATGGTTTCCATGTAGGGTTTTATCTGGTAAATGATACTACTCAAGCCAAACAAAAAGGGTTGAGCCAACTTGAATTCATATTCTCGATAGGTCGATTCCACAAGCATGACCCTAAAGGCCTGGTCCTCCAACATGCTTCACAGGTATCATCCCGTTGGTAGTACGCTCATGATAAGTTTGAGGAAAAAAAATTCACAGAGTGTGCCCAGGACTAGGACGAGGTGGTACAGAGAATGGCCAACCCAAATATGACCAGGTTCAAGGCCATGAGCATGGACGAATAGGTGGAAACAATAGAGAAGTCGACTCAAGAGGCCCTTAGAGCCGGGGAAGAAATCAAAGCAGTCGAGATAACAGAGTCAAAGAGAAGGGGATTACTCTTGCTAGAAGGGGCACACATAATCATTGATCAATTGAAAAATGACCCTAATCTAATAGAAATGATGAGGATTCCCGTTGATGACCCAATCAAAATCCGAGGAGAACCAAGTGGCCTAGAGCTAATGCAACTTGAAGAAATCATCGATTCAGAAAATTCTGGAGTTCCACCACCACAGATCAGATCACCAGGGGAAATTTCAACCCAGCCTGAGATAACAAGGACATCAAGGAGACAAAGTGTACCAAATCCCTTGTTCAATTTGATAACCATATACAATGATGAGGAGAGCTCGGAGGTGTCCCTTGTGACTCCAGTGCAGATTACGGAGGAGAAATAACCTGAGAGAGCATCTACCCCAGGTCTCGATGCTCTAGTTTAGAGTCATCCATAGAGAGAGCATAAGGTATAAAGTTCCTTAGATGCTAAGCCACTCGACATACCGGGAACCCTAATGGATAGCTCGAGGGATGAGCTAGGATCGAGCAGACAGGAAGAAAAAATTCCACAACCGAAAATCATCATTTCAACAGTCAATTACCAAGTAAGTAACTAACATGCCCTTGGTTCCTTAGTTTTGGTCGATACCTTACCAGTCAATGAGAAACAACCAGAATTCGAGCCATCAAGACATGTAGAAGAGGTTCAGGAACCCATCCTAGAACAAATTTACATAGTCGGGAGCCTGGGAAATACTCTAAATTGGGGAGAACAACAAATCCCCGAACATGTTGATGAGGTATTCGATATACAAGAAATATCCTACAACCGAAAGAGGAAATCCATCATGAATAGAACCAGTAAGAAGAGGAGGCTTACGTTGGATAGTTTGATCCTCATCACCACAAAGGAAAAACTGATCAGCACAGAGCACGCCAAGACGTTCGAGCTTATCGGCGCAAGGATAGATATCACAGATGCCACCTTGGATAGAGAAATAAAAGATGAATAGGATTTGGTAATTGCGCTAAAGGAGTTGGAGCATCTGCGCCATTTTGCGAAATACTATCAAGACTCCACACAAGCCACGATGTTTTTGAGAAGTGAGTTCCAAGATACATATGACAAATTCACGAATGAATGACACCTTTTCACTGCAGGGATAGTCGACTTCCAAGAAGACAACCTTATGGTGTTAGTGACCTGCAAAGATGTGGAAATATGGTATGAGAAGGCCCACCAAGCAGTGAAAAGAATTGATTACATCAACACGGTTCAAAAGGGCTGAGACACTGAAGAGAATGACATTCGGGTGCTAAGGGACATCATCATAGATAGGATAAGGAAGGTGGCCAAATACTGGGAGAAAATGACCCAAGAACCTCAGTGGGAGATTCAAGAAAAATGGGTCGATTGTGAAAGGATCTGGGTCAATATTAATTGGGAGATGAAAGACATCGGTCTCCCGGAATTCGGCTCACCCGAGGACTTTGTCGACTTGCATGACATAGTCAAACGACATGCAAAACAAGACTCATCATGGACTGTAGATATAGAAAAGGTGGAAAGCATGGCTCCAGGTCAAGTACAGTAGTTCATGGAGCACTCGATCAAGGCTCGAACAATATTACAATAGTTAAGTGTCAAAATAGTTAAGTATTAGACATGGGCAGTAGAAGTAAAAGAAATCCTTTCAACCCCGATGGTCCAACATAGATTCCATTATGCCAACACATGTGAAGAACTCTTCGTCAAATGGTCAGAGTATGAGAAGAGTCATCAACTTCAGTGAAACCATTTGATTACTCTTAGAAGACAGAGAGATGGAATCACCATGTGGCGATGTTTTGTTTTACTTAGCTTACACTTTTTATAGTTATTTTTAGTTAATGAATCATTATAAATAAGAGGATCGACCTTTTAGAAAAGGTCGATGGTTTTTGCAAAGACCCACATTTTTTGGAATTGTAAAGAAATATTTCCGAACTGCCTTAATTGAGAAGTCATGTTTAAGACCGGAGACAAAAAAAAATATTTATCAAAGGCGTGTGTGATTGGATGTGAGGAGCAATTACTTCCGACTTTATTTCATGAATGGATGTTGTAATGAGTAAGAGTTTTTGAATCTATTGATAAGTTAGTCGATTCAATATTTTTGTAGTTCGTGTTCTTAATGATGGAAATCAAATCGTTGTGTTAATGTGTGATTAATGATTAGAGCTAAGGAAACCATTCCACTATCAAAGGTTCTAGATTTTAATTGGGCCTTAGTGGCGGTTTTGGTTCCCGCTGTTGAGTTAAAGGGATTTAGGACCCCTCAACAGGTAGATGGGCAACAAACTGTGTGTGTGTGTGTGTGTGTGTGTGTGTGTGTGTGTGTGTGTGTGTGTGTTGTTGGTTTATGTAGTGTAGCTAGGCAGAATAATATGGGGTACCTGGGGAGGTACCCAAGGGGAATAATAGTAGATAAGTACCGTTATGTATAAATGCCACTTTCAATAAATAAATCATAGTGTGAATGCAATAAATGTAAGAGGATTTACTAGAAGGTTTCTCCTCTAGAATGTTCTTAGGTGGTTGGTAGCACTATACAAAGGGGTTCAAGTAATGTAATGGGAAAGTTGAGAAGTATTGTAGTTGGAGTGATAGCTCATTAGGAGGTTTCCCCCTCAAAGAGGCAAGTGAACATGAGTGGATATCTTTCATAATAGGATCTATTGTATGGTGTTTCCCTACCTTAATGGTTTGATATAATAAAGAGAGATTTCTTTTATATCGTTCTTGGATCTATTGTGGTGTTTTTGTATTCAAGTCTTTGGTACTTAACATTTTCCCTTGTCTTGTTATCCCATTTCTTCCACCACATCCTCCTCTTCCTCAAATAATATCAACTTAATGGAAACGACCTACCCACTCTTGATCATCAACCTAGTGTCCTCCCTCTAGATAGACTTGATCCTTTGTCACTCTCTCAACACTCTGACCTGCATCTGCTCCTTCACGTGCCACTCGACTTTCTCCAAGATATTGTTTTTGTCATCCTTTCTGACATAATAATGTTGGATCATGTTGTCATTGATGCCAATGGTTTGATTGATTGATGTCAAGTGATTGATTGATTTCAAAGGATTGATTGATTGATGATTTAT
>ML867836.1:12984-24132 GCA_009831015.1 Picea engelmannii
TGTTGTTGGTTCTTCAGAAAGCACCACTTTAATAGATTTTTTAACTGGTACACCAAGCAATTCACTTTGTTATATGAAACACATAGGTACTCTATGTTCTTTGGAGCATCGAACGCTATTTAACAATGTGTTTCCTTCTACAATGCACCGATAAATGGCATGTTTTAAAATATGAATCGTTATGATAATTTTTTAAATATTTGTCTTATTGCAACTCTATTAACAACATTGGTGCATTTCGGTGAATTTAACACACTAACACTCCATTTTTTGTTTTTTCTGCGTTGTTACTGGTGCATTTGTCATATAATGCATCGGTAATGGGGTGTCCCATAAAACAAACTACTATGGTAAATTATTATGTATTTTTCTTGTTGTCTTGCAGTACACAACACCAGTGCATAGTATGTATTTGACTCACCACCAAGCAAAAAAATTGTAACAGAAAACTAGGCAGTGCATTCAATTAATATAACACACCAGTGTGTTTATCTTAATTGATGCGCCATCTAGGATCGCATCGGTGCTTACCATAAGATGTATTGCGCTACTAATTTGAGAAATTTTGACTCAATGCCATGTTGTTTGCAACACCGGTGTGTTCTTTAGACTCAAGGGCACTGCTAAGTTAAAACAATTTATTGCAACTTAAGCAATGTGATGTGTTAATATAAGTGCACCAGTGCTACCGTGTTATTAGAGAACTATCATTTTGTTTAATGGTTGTCGACGCTTGAATCCATTAGGACTGAAATGACAACCTCACAAGGATATGAATCCCCTGCATTTGTATAGAGGTGGTACTCCTCTTTGGCTAAAAGATATATATGTGACATCTTGGATTAAGAGAATGCTTAGGAAGAAAACCCTAGGTATTTTTTGCTTGAATTTATGAAATGATATGGTTCTTCAATAACCTAATCCGACATTTGTATGCAGTAAGAAGTATTTAAACATTTGAAAATATTGAAGGAGGGCTTCAACATCATAATTTATTTATGATCAACATCACATACACAATCTTCTTAATCATATATCAATACATCCATGTCTTCTTCATGAAAAAATAGGAGAGAATAATTTGATCATCTCAAAGAATTTTAAAAGAGTATTTCTATCAAGATCATAAGAGAATTTGATAGGTCAATCCAACATACCTCATACTTAAAACTCAAAGTTACAAGATACAATCGAAATGAACCCTGAAGCAATTCTTTGTGGAGTCTATTCATGAAAAGTATTCTTCATTACAAAAGTTTTGACAGTCATGTATATGTCTGTAAACACTCCATGATCAGACAAGAAATATATTTTGGAAGAATACAAGAAGAACACTCAAGAACTCATCCTTGTGCCCAATTCAAAGACTCAAGCATAAATCTATAAGAAAAGGTGTAGAAGAATAGAAAGAGTAGAGAAGATGGAGATATATGTTCATTGATCATAAGATTGGCTATACATTCATGGTTGTACACTCTTCTTCCTATGATCTTTTTCCCTGCCCCTCTGATAATTCTGATTCTTAGACCCTTGATCAAGCCCTTCTTCTCTTTTTAAGATGAGATGTTCTAACTACTTGAGTAGTTAGGGTTTCTTTTTCTCTTTAAATTCTCGTACAATTATTTTCTTGAAATATTTTCTTTAATTAAAGCCTCATTAATTCTTCATTAATGAAATTATATCATCAATATATAGATATCTAAAATGGGTCCCTTTCCCTTTTTAATAAAAGTTTTTAAATAAACTTTTATTTTCATTATTTAATTAATTTCCCTTTAAAAGAGGGGGACTATGTTTTAATTTTATGGAAGTGAAAATCAACGTTTTAGTCATGGAAACCACTTATTATGTAATATTAATCATCTTATCTTTCCAACAATATAATTTTTCCCAAATCCGCCGCCCGGATCTCAAGTTATGGGCTCGTGAAGTTGAGTTGTTATGCATGCCCATTAAAAATGAAGCTGAATGATATTTCAATTTATGGGGAAATTGTAGCAATATTCAAGACTTGAAACCTATACCATCATATTTTACGTTGAAATACCTTTCCAAATGTATAAATTTTGCGTGATTCTGACACCCGAAGCTCAATTTATGGCCTCTGCAAGATTAACACTCAACCATTGTCGATTGGATGTCTTTGGAAAATCTCAACCCTTGATCTTGAATTCTCCCTCCTTTAGTTGAAAATTCGACTTTTATTGTAAATTTCATCCCACATGCATGGGAAATTTTGAGTCTTAGTATTATATAGTACTAAGTGTTTCATACGCATAGTAAGAAACATTAAAGAGAGAATATGGAGCTTAGTGGGTTGACCTCCCTTGGAAAATTGATGAATAAAATAATAATTTTGCATGACAAGTAAATGTCCACTTCACACCCAGTCACCCTGATGAGTCAACCATTCATGATTTTCCACATTTTATCACTTTATAAGCTGCAACATTTCATCAATGATGAGATGCCACGTGTCTTCATGTGATAGGTCAAAAATTTGACATGTGTATCCAATAAGAGTGTGCCATGTGTCTTCAATAAAAATATTGTTGAAATATTGTGTAAATGCAAAGAATATTCTTATCCCCTTTTGTGGATAAAGCAAAAGATAAAATATATATTGACAAGTCGTCCCTATTGTGCCTAGACAAATGTAAATTAGAAAGGTAAATTGAACAGGTTGGCCCTGACCTAATTATTGGGGGGGCACAACTTGTATTTATAAGAGGCCTAGCACCTCATTTGTACACACACCTATCAAGCTCTCTATCAAGTCTGAGAGTGATGCAACTGCAAGGAGAAGTGACACAACTACAAGGAAGAGTATCTCAGTAAAGATGAAGGTTATCTTGGTGAAGGATTATCTTGGTCTAAGTGGTGCACTGCTCTGTTTTGGTTAGGGTTTATGGTGGATCTTTTGTTTGGTGAGATCTCTCTTGTGAGAGACACTGTACTTGGTTATTAAATCTATATTAAATAAGTTTTGATGGGTTTTCTTCCCCTTGAGGGTTTCCTAGGATAAATGCTTGTGTACTCTCTCATTTTGTTTCTTTCAGTAAGATCCTTATTATGTTGTTGTTATAATGAAGATTAATAATAACAGATTAAGCAAGAAAATTTAACATGGTATCAGAGCCAAGTTGAAGAGAGCATCTTTCACAGAAAAAGTAAAACGTCATTGTTGTCATACAAGAAAATTAGGGATTTTTATTCAAGAGGAATTTCATTCCAAAGATCATCTAAAAAAGTGTGCTCTAGCCTAAGGAACTCATTGGCAACTTCAACGCACCTTTTCAATGGATAGAACTCCTGGAAAGTGAAACCCTAGTTTTCACCAGTACTAGAAGTACCAGAAAACTAGAAGTACCAGGAAACCAGAATTACCAGAAAACCAGAAGTACCTGGAAACCAGAAGTACCAGAAAACCAGAAGCAACAATCCATAAATTCGTTGGTCCAATTTCAACAGTAAAATTTGTATTTTCAGAAATCTGACTACACCAACTTACTCACCTCGGTTCAACGCATCTAACCTCTGGATCAGAATTTCAAAATTTGAAGTTTGAAAAATTAGGGTTTCCTCATAAAACCCTAAGTTGCAGTTTCAGTACCAGTTGCAGTCACCCTTGAAGTTTTAAAAGGGGTTGGTAATTATTACCATTGCTACCAGATGGTGCCACTACCTGCAGATTCTATCAGAGTCTTAGTACAGAGGACAGGTTGAAGAAAGCACTTGTCATATTGAGTGAAGGACACTTGGAAGAAAAGCAACACACACTCATTCTTGAGGACAAGACTTCGTAAGAGTTCCAGATAAGAAGAAAGATGTTTCAAAGATCAGATGCGACAACTGTCAAAAGTTGGGACACTTTTCCTATGACTGTACTCAAGGAAAAGGGAAAAGAAAACATCAAGCACATGTGGCAGAGGAAGAGGAATCTCCTCCCTCAAAGAAAGATTTAGTAGAAATCGAGGATTATGTACTTTAAGTTGAAGATAGTTGATCTGAAGAAAGATAGCAAATGGTCGAGTGCGTGGAGCCTCCCCACACAAAAACAAAAGATAAGTATTCATGTTTAATTTTAGTATCTTGTTTACTTTAATACTTTATCATTACAAGTTAGATTTTTGTGAGAATGTTAATTAACCTTGTTTTACTTCAGTGTCTATGCAGACTTATGAAGGAAGTATCAAAGAAGAGGATAAAGAAAGAGATAAAACATTTATTTCAGGTATGATCACTCGTGAGAGTGACAAAGGTATGTGTTTAGCTATGATAGTAAGGGAAAATTTGGTAATTTCATAGCTAGAGTGAAAAAGAGTTCAAAAGTCTTATTCATGATTAGGGTTTCAGATGTGTACATATTTGAACAAGTTTTGCTTAAGAAAAGATGTGTACTACTCTAATAGAAATCATGATATAGGTTTATTTGATTACTTCTTATTGTTACTGATTGATTGGCTAAGTGAAATATCTCAGAAATCATATTGTAAGTAAGTTTATAGGTCTCAGAAGAAAGAACGTATGCCTTGACTTGCAGAAGTTAGACTGCATGAGAAGGACTTATGATAAGGTGACAATCAGTAAAGACCAAATAGTATCTAGTATTTATATAGGAGCAAGAGGCTCCTAAAGATGTAGAACATAAATGTTCAAGATGCATAGAAAGATGGATACTCAGATATAGTTGATGAGATGTAGGTAATTGCAGGTTGTTCCAGTACCGTTCTTATAGATGCAGAGGGAGCAGGTTGATCCAATATGAAGACAGAAAGAAAGAAATGTTTGAACTCAAGAAGGCACCCAGGATATTACAGAAGAGAACTTCAAGGATGATGATTAGAAGATCTTAGTTTGGTGCAAGAGGGAGCTATGTCTCCGAGTTCGAAATGGAGGATCGTGATTTGGTGTAGTTAGGAAAGAAGATGGATGGTGCCCAGATATTTTGATCAAAATGAAAGTTATCCAGTAGATGGATGTTGCCTAGCAGATGGGTAGCATGGTATTATACCATGGAAAGATTTTGGACCACAAGAGACCTTCGTAGAGAAGGAATGAGCAATCCCATAGGTAGACCTTCATAGAGAAGGAAAAGAGAAGAGACCTTCGTAGAGAAGGGGAATGAGAAATTTTCCAAGGTTGGCCAATGTCCAAGTGTTGAGTTTTGGATACTCTAGGGACATGCTAGAATACCCTCGTAGAGAGGGGTGTGAACACCCTCATAGAGAGGAGTGTGGATGTTTCTCCAATGGGCAGCAGGAAGATACTCTCCTCTGGCCAAGGATTGAGTAGCCTGGAACAAAAACCTTGACCATGTGAAATGGTTAGTTGGCTCTTGAGGTTTGTGTCATGATCCTGCGTGGATCATGGAAAGGGAGTCTAGTCTTTCCCAGGCTAGCATCTTAGCTTCTCTAGTTAATATGGGATGACTAGGAGTGAAGCTATTTTAGTAGTCCTCCCCAGTGGATGGGTGAGATAGATGACTACAAGAGAAGGGAGAACATAAAAGGAATGGAAAAACTCATAGAATATCTTATGTGTGAAGATAAGAAAGAGTATCTTCTACGTGAAGATAAAGAGAACAAAACTTCTTTAATATGGATTCATGGAGAACCAGTCAGTGATCGTGATGCCAGATGACCAAGTGGATTATATTGATGCCTCTTGTTGCCCAGTTGATGATGTTTCCCAGTTGATGTTGTTGTCCAGTTGATGATGATTAACCAGTTGATGATATTGCCCAAGATGATATTTTTTAGTTAATGATGACATCCAGTGACCTATCAAAAGATAAAGAATATCCTTCTTGTTAAGAGGGAGTGTTGAAATATTGTGTAACTGCAAAGAATATTCTTATCCCCTTTTTGGATAAAACAAAAGATAAAATATATATTGACAAGTCGACCCTATTGTGCCTAGACAAATGTAAATTAGAAAGGTAAAGTGAACAATTCGGCCCTAAACTAATTATTGGGGGGGCACAACTTGTATTTATAAGAGGCCTAGCACCTCATTTGTACACACACCTACCAAGCTCTCTCTATCAAGTCTGAGAGTGGCACAGCGACAAGGAAGAGAATCTCAGTAAAGATGAAGGTTATCTTGGTGAAGGACTATCTTGGTCTAAGTGGTGTGCTACTCTGTTCTGGTTAGGGTTTCTGGTGGATCTTATGTTTGGTGATATCTCTCTTGTGAGAGACACTATACTTGGTTATTGAATCTATATTAAAGAAGATTTGTTGGGTTTTCTTCCCCTTGAGGGTTTCCCAGGATAAGTGCTTGTGTACTCTGTGATTGTGTTTCTTTCAGTAAGATCCTTATTATGTTGTTGTTATAATGAATATTAATAATAACATATTAAGCAAGAAACTTTAACAACTACACCATGTGACGTGATCTCATAGGTTGATGAAACTTCCATGTCATCCATTAATTGGATACCATGTGGCACCACTCTTTGATCTCCATGTGGCACCACTCCATAATTCCAAGTGTCATTATATTATTGGATGTCAAATGTAATAATCTTATTGGTTATGAAATAAATATTATAAAAATGTTATAAATTATAAATTATAAAAAAGTTAAGGTGGAATGTTTTAAAAGGAAAGGAAACGAGAATGTAAGGGAAAAGGGAAGAGCGGGTAGTTAGGGGGAGGGGTAGAAATGTAGGTTGCGGAAGAGGGGAGGGAGGGAAATGTAGGGAGTGGAGTGAGGGGGAGTGACGTAAGGTGAGGTGAGGGGAAGGGTAGTAAGGGAGGGGAGAAAAAAGAAGCGTAATTTCGGACTAGCGGGGTGAGGGATGTGAGGGGGTGTGGGTGAGTGAGTCCAAAAATCTGAAATGACTTAGAAAATTAGGCTAAGTGCAGAGTGGTGAGGGGGTAAGTGAGGGGGAAAGGTAGGGTAGTTTCAGTATCGGACTTGTGGGGGTGAGGGGGAGGGATGAGTGAGGTATGACGAGTTTGACCCCGAAAAACTCCAAAATAAAATTAAGTATGGGAATGTGAGGGATGTGAGGTGGTAAAATTAAAAAAATGACTAAGTGTAAGAAAATAGGTGAAAAGTGTGTGGGAAATGGAAAAAATCGAAAATAAGACTAAGTATGGAAGAGGTGATAAAAGAATAGTGGAGAATCATGATGAGTGCCTGCAAGAGATGCCATAGAAGGTTTTCATGGTTTTTAACCCAACACAAAAATAAAACAAGGGTCTTGGGCCCGAAAAAATTTGGATATGTGTCCGAGAAATTAGATTTATTCCACATCGAAGAGGTGTCATTTTCCACTTAAGCTTTAAACCTGGATATCTTGAGCATACAAACTCATATTTCCGATACAAAAAATGTGTGGCGAAGCTAAGACTAAGGGCTACACAATGAAATTATAATAGTTCAAAATTTTTCATCTTATGATATCATTGTTTTTTATAAATCCAAGAGCGGGAAATATGGATGACCAAATTTTGGTCAACAACTGGCTCCAACTGTGGGATAGTGACCCCTTGTGGGTTGTTGAGAACACTAGAATCTAAAGACCAGTTTCCTTATCCATTGGGATATGGAGTCATCTTCAAAATGAATTCTTGTAATTCTTATTCTTTCATGGAGTTATCTTCAAATTTGACTGTCTTATTGTGTAACACTTAACAGAAGAAAAAATATATGTACATACATGATCTACCTAACCTAACTTACTTGAAAGAAAGGGGCACCTTAGGTGTAGGAAGATTTCCAGTGGATCCATTCAAGCATTGATCTAATTTGTGGAATGAACTATATCACTATGGAACACACTGAAACATGTACCATTGAGTTAGGCGCACTCTCAATATGTACTGGAGAAATATTGAACAAGGTGTCTTGAGAATTTAATTGCATTGTTTGGCCAACAATGCTCTGGAACCATAATTCAATGAAATTGATTCTTGGTTGTTCGAGAATACTATTGTCTTTGATTAGCTGAAGATTTTTCAATGCAAGAATACATTCATATTTTTCCGTATCTCTGACTACTTCCAATGTTCTTGATTCATCAATAATATCCTTAAAAGACACTTATTTCTTGTAAAGGCAATCTTGCTCATCATTCTTCTCAAGATCCAATTCTTTCACCAATTCTTCTTGCTGCAAGTGTTCTTGCAAATTTTCATCTTCTGTTGCAAGGATGAAATCTTCTCATGTGTTTGGTGGAGGCTCCTTGATTTCATTCTCAAATTTGTTGATTTAAATATCTTCATATGGAGTATAAAGGAGGCTGGAATTTTCTTCTTGTAATTTGGTATTTTCATATTCATGTTCAGCAACATGACTTGGCTCAAAAAATTCTTCCAATCCTTTATTAGATTCTTCTTCAAAATTAATCATTTCATTATCTTGTGTCCATAGGGAGGAGAGTGGGTGGGAAAACCTTTCAACAAATAAATCTTCTAATATGTCCCAACTGGTAATGGCACATGAAAACAATGAACTATACCATTCAATAGCATTCCCATGTAGAGTTTGCAATAATAATCTATATGTAACATTATTTTTAGTGAGATTGAAAATTTCACATGCACATTGGAATCTAAACAAATGTTGCTAGGAATCCTCCAAAGTATTCCCAAAGAATGTAGAAAATTTTTCCTTAGAAATATTGGGCAACTAAAAATTTTCTTCTGGTAGATTTAAAGGGCCTCTATGTAGTCGCCTTCTTCTTTGGGCAGTTGTTCCTTTTTATTCATCTCTTGAAATCATTGATGGGCTTGATGAAGAATATAAAGGAGCATCATGACATAAATGAAATCCTTCATTTTGAGTTTTTCCAATGGAGTTTCCAGGGATTTCATTCTCCCATATCTTTGGTGCTTCTCGATTCTTTTTTAAATTATTAAAAAGGTGAGACATGCTTAAAATAAGCAAAAAATTTCTTGAATTTTCTTTTCGAAACTTTTAGCCATGGAGATTTTTGGTTCTTCAATATGATCTGAAGTAGGTCCTCAAATGTCTTGAAAATAAATGTCTCCCTAGTATGGTCGCCAAAAATGTTGACGCTTGAATCCGTCAGGACCAAAATGACAACTTCACGACGATATGAATCCCCCTGTGTTTTTATAGAGGTGGTACTCCTCTTTGGATAAAAGATATATATGTGACATCTTGGATTAGGAGAATGCTTAGGAAGCATACCCTAGGTATTTATTTCTTGAATTTATGAAATGATATGGTTTTTCAATAACCTAATCTGATCTTTGTATGCAGCAAGAAGTCTTTAAACATTTGAAAATATTGAAGAAGGGATTCAACATCAGAATTTCTTTATGATCAACATCACATACACGATATTCTTAATCATATATAAATACATCCATGTCTTCTTTAGGAAAAAATAGAAGAGAATAATTTTATCATCTCAAATAATTTTAAAAGAGTACTGCTATAAAGATCGAAAGAGAATTTGATAGTTCAATCCCAAATACCTCATGCTTAAAACTCAAATTTACAATATACGGTCGAAATCAACCCCGAGACAATTCTTTGTGGAGTCTATTTATGAAAACTATTTTTTATTACAAAAGTTTTGACAGTCATGTATATGGTTGTAAACACTTCATGATCATACAAGAGAAATATTTTGGAAGAATACAAGAAGAATACTCAAGAACTCAGCCTTGTGCCCAATTCATAGACTCAAGCATAAAGCTATGAGAAATGGTGTAGAAAAATAGAAAGAGTGGAGAATATGGAGATCTCTCTTCATTGATGAGAAGATTGGTTATACATTCATGGTTGTACACTCTTATTCCTTTGATATTCTGCCCTTCCCCTCTGATAATTCTTATTCTTGGACCCTTGATGAAGCCATTCTTCTCTTTTTAAGATGATATTTTTTAACTACTTGAGTAGTTAGGGTTTCTTTTTCTCTTGAAATTCTCATACAATTCTTTTCTTGAAGTATTCTATTTAATTAAAGCCTCATTAATTACTCATTAATGAAATTATATCATCAATATATACATATCTAAAATGTTTCCCTTTCCCTTTTTAATAAAACTTTTTAAATAAACTTTTATTTTCATAATTTAATTAATTTCCCTTTAAAAGAGGGGGACTATGTTTTAATTTTCTGAAAGTGAAAATAAATTTTTTAGCCATGGAAACCACTTCTGATGTAATATTCATCAACTTATCTTTCCAACTATATACATTTCTCCCAAACTTGTCTCTTGGATCTCAAGTTATGGGCTCGTGAAGTTGAGTTGTCACGCAGGCCCATTAAAAATGAAGGTGACTGATATTTCAATTTCTGAGGAAAATGTAGCAATCTTCAAGCCTTGAAACATGTACCATCATCTTCTACATCGAAATAAATTTCCAACGGTATAAATTTTGGGTGATTCCGACACTCGGAGCTCAAGCTATAGCCTCTGCAAGATTAACACTCAGTCACCATCGATTGGATGTCTTGGGCAAATCTAAGCCCTTGATCTTGAATGCGCCCTCCTTTAGTTCAAAATTTGAATTTTATTTTAAATCTCATCCCATGTGCATGGGAAAGTTTGATTTTTAGTATTATATAGTACTAAGTGTTTCATACACTTAGTAAGAAACATTAAAGAGAGAATATGGAGCTTAGTGGGTCGACCTCCCTTGGAAAATTGATGAATAAAATAATAATTTTGCATGCCAAGTCAATGTCCACTTCATGCCCAGTCACCCTGATGAGTCAACCATTCACGATTCACCATATGTCATCACTTGATAAGCTTCCACATGTCATCAATGATGAGATGCCACGTGTCTTCATGTGATAGGTCAAAAATCTGCCACGTGTATCCAATAAGAATGTGCCATGTGTCTTCAATAAAACTACGCCATGTGGCGTGATCTCATAGGCTGATGAAACTATCATGTCATCTATTAATCGGCTTCCATGTGGCACCACTCTTTGATCTCCCTGTGGCACCACTCCATGATGCCAAGTGTCATGATATTATTGGATCTCAAATGTAATAATCTTATTAATTATGAAATAAATATTATAAAAAGGTTATAAATTAAAAATTATAAAAAAGCTAAGGTGAAATGTTTTAAAAGGAAAGGAAACGTGAATGTAAGGGGAAAGGGTAGAGTGGGTAGTTAGGGGGAGGGGTAGAAATGTAGGTGATA
>ML867839.1:0-21019 GCA_009831015.1 Picea engelmannii
TTATGTTATTATTGATTCACCCCCCCTCTCAGTAATCCAACACCTAACATGTCCCCCCCCTTAAAAACAACCTTGTCCTCAAGGATTGAGATGAGGGAATTGTTGCAGAATGGTAGTTGGTTCCCAAGTGGCATCTTGTAGAGTTGTATCTTTCCACTGGACTAACACTTCCCTGATGGTGCGTTGACGCAGATGACGCTCACACTGGTCCAAAACTACTTGTGGTTGTAGCCAAATGGAGCCTTCTTCGTCCAACTCGGGAAGGTTGGTTTGAGTTTGGCACTTAGTTCCAATCACCTTCTTTAAGAAGGAAACATGAAAAAAAGGATGGTGCTTAAAATGACTGGGAAAAGCTAACTGATAGGCGACCTATCCCACACGCTTGAGAATGGTATAAGGACCATAAATTTTGGTGCCCGTTTCTGAAAATGGTCATCCTTGAGAGAGTTTTTCTTATAAGGTTGCAGTTGAAGAAAGACCTGATCTCCTTCTGCAAATTTACATTTAGAGTGACCTTGATCTTCTTGTTTCTTCATGTGATTTTGGGCCATGACCAAATTCTCTTTGAGGGTACGGAGAATATCCTCTTGAATTGTAAGCATTTGGTTAACCACTTGGACCTTCGAGACACCTAGAAAGTATGAGAGAACTAAAGGTGGATTTTGTCCATATACCACTTCAAAAGGAGTCATGCAGGTAGTTGTATGGTAAGAAGTGTCGTACCACCATTCAACTAGCGGTAACCATTGAGCCCACTGATTTTTCCGTTCCAATGCAAAACACCTCAAACATTTTTCCAAACACTTGTTGACAAACTCAATTTGACCATTAGTCTGGGGATGATAAGTTGTGCTGAGATGCAATTGGGTGCCTTGTAGCTTGAACATTTCTTGCCAAAAATTATTGGTGAAATTTGGGTCACGATTAAAAATAATAGAATGAGGCATGCCATGAAGCTTGAAGACCTGATCCATGAAAATTTGAGCCACAGTGGAGGTCGTAAATCAGTTTTGAAGAGCACATAAATGAGCATACTTGGAAAGACGATCAATTACCACCATGATGACTGACTTATTGCCCGATTTAGGAAATCCTACAATAAAATCCATAGAGATATCCCTCCAAATAATAGGTGGAATCAAAAGCGGTTGTAGTGTGCCAGGATCTTTGAATATTTCTTCCTTGTTGCGTTGACAAACTTCACATTCTGCCACAAAATTGTGAACATCTTGTTTCATACCATCCCCAAAAAAAGAATGTTTGACCCCGTCATAGGTTTTGGTAAACCATGAGTGCCTAGTGGTGGGTGTAGCATGAAGCTCAAAAAGTACCATGGATTTGATTTTTGGTTGTTTACTTAAATAAAAATGGACTTTGTATCGTAGCTCATTATTGTGCCAAGAGTACCCTAGGGAAACTGGAGAATTGGCCTACAATTTTTGTATTAGATGCGAAATTTTGGGATCGTATAGCCATTCCTGGCGAACAACTTGGAGCCAATCGGGTACAATGAAGGAGAGAGAAAAATGGGACCCCTCATCTTCATATTTTCTGGAAAGTGCATCAACAACCACATTGTCTTTTCCTTTCTTGTAAATGATCTTATAATCATATCCAAAGAGCTTAGTCACCCATTTTTGTTGGTTTGGGGAGGAAAGACATTTTTCCAGAAAATACTTAAGGCTTTGATGATATGTCTTAGTTTGGAAGTGTTTCCCCAATATATAAGGGTGCCAAAGATACATGGCATGCAAAATAGCCAAAATTTCCTTTTCATAGATTGATTTTCCCAAATTTCACTCTGACAATTGTTTGTTGGTAAAGGCCAAAGGCCGACCCTCTTGCATAAGGATTGATCCAATTCCTTTCCCTGAAGCATCACATTCCAGGACAAAGGTCTTTGTGAAATCAAGAAGGGCAAGGACTGGAGTGGTGCACATGGCCATCTTCAAGGTTTGAAAATCTCGAGTATCTGTGGGAGTCCAAGTGAAAGAATTCTTTTTAAGGAGAGTAGTGAGAGGTGTCACAATCTTTCCATAATTCTTAACAAATTTGCGATAATAACCTGTTAAACCTAGAAAACCACGCAAACTTGTAAGGTAGCTAGAGAGGTAGNTAATAGTGGAGGTCATTCAATGTAAGGTGGACTAGGTCCACTATATTATTAAATAATGCCCACTATGGTAGTTAGATATAATAAATGGGTAATTAGATATAATAAATGTAAGAGGACTTCTTAGAAGGTTCTACTTCTACAATATCCCTCCTCTAGAATGTTCTTAGGTGATGGTAGCACTATATAAAGGGGTTCAATCAATGTAATGGGATATGAAGAGAATTATTGTATTTGGAGCGGTAGCTCAATAGGAGGATGCCCCCTCAAAGAGGCAAGCGAATAGGAGAGGATCCATTGTATGGTGTTGCCCTACCTCAAGGGTTTGATAGTGATAGATATTTTGCATATTGTTCTTGTATATCTGTTGTGGTGCTTTTTTATTCAATCTTTGGTTCTTAACAAGTGGTATCAGAGCACTTTCCTTGGTAGACATCGTGGGAAAATATTGTTTATTTTTGCAGATTTTTTTTCAGAGAAGAAAAAAGAGGGCCACGACATTCCAAAAATTTTTGGTATATTTCTGTGCACAATTTGCAGAAACATGTTGTAGATATGAGTTCCTATCAAAAAAATACCCAATTTGAAAAAACAAAATCATTTGAAGCGAAGTTCGGGAAGTCAAGATATTGAAGTTTTAAAATCTGCAATTTTTTAGGGTTTTTTCCGTGGACGACGACGCGATTTTTTATTTATTTCTGTAGCAGTTGGAGGCCGATTTTTTCCAAACAAATTACAGATCTGAGTTCCTCTCACAATTTCACCCAATTTCAAAAACAAATCAGCCAAAATGGAATCCGAGAAGTGAAGTTATGAGCATTTTAAATTCAATAGTTTTTCAGGGTTTTCCGAAAAACGCCTCGATTTTCTGCATTAATTTATTGTTCTATTTTTTGGGTTTTTTCATGACGGCTGTGGGACCAAAGAGTTCATAGGGTTCTCAGATGACTATTTCCTCTCAAACCCTCAAAGAAATTCTTGAAGCATTCAAATCCCAATTGTATGACACATTGAATGACAAATTGAATGCCTTTGGAGATGGCCTCAATGATAGTTTTCGTAGTATTCAAGATTCATTGGATAGAATACAAGAGAGATTTCTTATGGAGGACATCAAGGATGAGTATAATCAAGAAATATATGCTTGGTATGATCTTGATTCCGATTGCGATGATTGGTATATGGATAGTTGTCATTTTTAGGATGACAACCACTTCCATATTTTATTTGATGACTCTACTCCACCTTCTGTAGAGAACATCAATGTCCCACATAAAGAGATAGTTATGATTACCAACGTCCAGCTTGCATATTCTACAATGGTATACTTCCTTCCAGATTCAGTGTTGACCCTTTCCCACTATTTGGCTGGGTATTCTTATTTGGATCCACATGATAGGTGTCAGTATTGGGAGCATCATTTTCAGTTGGTTATTGGGTACCGATATCTTTCGTGTGGAGTTCACATGAGCACTTGGACATGGGACCCTGGTTTACAATAGCGTTTGGACTACTTCAACATGGTGGCTTCCATTTCTTAATTGGACCCTGGTTCTCTAGTCTACTTCAACACTATGGTCCACACTTATCCATGGGACCCTGGTATATGTTGTACATCAAGTGTTGAGGACAACGCTTTCATAAGGGGGATGGAATGTAAGGTGGACTAGATCCACTATATTATTAAATAAGGCCCACTATGGTAGTTATATATAATAAATGAGTAATTAGATATAATAAATGTAAGAAGACTTCTTACAAGGTTCTACTTCTAGAATATTCCTCCGCTAGAATGTTCTTAGGTGACGGTAGAACTATATAAAGGGTTTCAAGCAATGTAATGGGATATGAAGAGAATTGTTGTAATTTGGAGCAATAGCTCAATAGGAGGATGCCCCCTCGAAGAGGCAAGTGAATAGGAGAGGATCCCTTCCATAATAGGATCCATTGTATGGTGTTTCCCTACCTCAAGGGTTTTGAAATAATAAAGTGTGGTTTCTTCTATCTTGCTTTGTGGATCTATTGTGTATTCAGTGTTTGTGGTGATTATATTTGTAGATCTATTCAGGTACTTAACAAAGCTTTTGAGAGTCTTTGGGTGAGGCCAATCTTGAATAGATTCAATATTTTTAGGATCCACCCTGACATCATCCTTGCCAACAGGATGACCCAAGTACTCGACTTCTGAGGCGCCAAAAGCACATTTAGATTGCTTGAGTAAGAGTTGGTGTTGAGAGTGTAGATGGAGAACTCAATCCACATGAGCAAGATGGGTTGTCCAGGTTTTACTATAGATGAGGATATCATCAAAGAAAGATAAGACAAAATGATGGAGAAAATAATGAAATACATGATACATGAGCCTTTGGAAAGTGGAGGGAGCATTACACAGGCCAAAGGGCATTACCAAAAAATCACAATGGCCCTCATGAGTTCTAAATGAAGTCTTAGGAATTTCTGCCTCGTTCATGTGTATCTAGTGGTAGCTAGAATGAAGATCAAGTTTAGTAAACAACTGGGCACCACTCAATTGATCCAAGAGGTCCTCAATGACAGGAATGGGAAATTTTTCTTTAATGGTGAGTTTGTTGAGGGCGTGAAAGTCAGGACACATGCACCAAGAACCTTCTTTCTTAAGGACCACGACCACAGGAGAAGAGTAGGGTCTTGTACTAGGGCGGATAACACTTGTTGGCACCATTATTTGAGACCTCCTTCTTTTTTTTACTCCTGCAGAGTTATACTCTGATTTGAAGAATATTGTATTGACGAAATGCCCAAATGCTTAACATGAATAAATGTGTAGTAATTTCGCAACCCGAATGAACGAGACAGTTGTGTGGCAATTGATCTTGTATGTTCTGGTTTTTTTTTTGTTTTTTTTTCCGTCCCAAAGGTGAGGGTATTCAAGGGTTCTATAGATAAGGGTTTTCCTTGTGCTATAGCCCTATGATATATGTGTGGGGTCCAATAATAGTACTCGGCCCAATATCTCAGGGCACCAACTAAGGAGGCTAGATTGTGCCCTTATCCATACTACTCGAATACCTAGGTACTAGAGAGTATCTTCCTGAGTGTTTTTCTCGGTGGCACTATAGCAGTCAGGCGACCGATCGGTTTATCTATGGAGGGATTCATAAGATCTAGGTCGATCTATATACAGGTGTTGTCTAATGCACTACCACTCGAAGGGGTGCCAACAGGGGTTACAAGGGTGGCAAACAAATGTGCTCTTAAGTACCACTTGTATTTCCTGCATGTATGAATCCCCAGACGCAAGTTTATGGGTGTAATGATAGATCTGTGTAGCTTTAAGACGCCAACATACGTTTCTACTATGAAAAAAATTTAACCCACAATTTTTTGTCGAGGAAGGTGCTATGATACCACTTGTAATATTCCAGATATAAAATAGTATGCATAACATAAATAATTAGCTAGAAATGGTAGATAAACAATTATATAACAAAAAACACACCAGAATAATACCAGAATAATACCAAAATAACACCAGAAAGAGCACTTTGATTATTGAGAGAAATGTTCACTTACCTCTTCGAGGGGGAAACCTCTAGCAGAGCAGAGCTCTATTACAATAATATCCAAGAAAAAACTTCTCATACCCTCTACTCCTATTTGTACTAAATATGTCTATCCAAAAGAACAATCTAGAGGAAGATCCATCTAGAAGCGAAAGCTTCTATTAGGTCTTCTTACATTTGACTTATTCCTCCTTATTGCTAGGACTTATTAATATTGACCTTTATTGCATGGAAAATTATTATTCTACCTACATGAGGGGTTAGGTCCCTAACAAATCACCTCTTTTATGTTATTTCCCAAGTTGTGTTGGATAGTACCACTTCCATTCTATGAAATTGGTACTTGTGGGGGATCATTTTGTTCAACTCTTGTTTCAAAATATCCTCCTTTGATTCTGAGACATAGATCCATTGTGTATTCATTTTTGTGGCCATGATCAC
Source organism: Picea engelmannii (assembly GCA_009831015.1). NCBI lineage: Eukaryota > Viridiplantae > Streptophyta > Pinopsida > Pinales > Pinaceae > Picea > Picea engelmannii. Next base: position 6,097 of record ML867839.1, read on the forward strand.
TGCTTCTATATATACATATTTCATGGATCCACAATGTACTTGATTTGGCGTCCATGCTTTTGTCACTCTTGAGCATGGGTATGCTCGCCTCGGGAAGAGAGTACTCTTACTTGTTTTCTGTTGTAGGTTCTGGTCTTGGACCTAGTTTTGGAAACTTTCACCTGGGCCTATTGCATTCTTACCTCCCATATTTGTAATGTATTGTGTCCATTAGTGTCTCTTTTGTACTCACACATTATGGGACATCTGTTATAACATCAATTTCCACCACAAATGCATTGATGACATGTTTTCCCTTTTAGTTTCCTACTTTCATACATTATTCCCCCTTTCCTCCTATAAATTCTTCAAAAGACACTATTTTTGGACATGTATGCACCCTAACGGTTATGCAAGGAATGCACATACATGTGTTGTTCCTTAGCAAGGTGCGTACACCTTTATTTTGCTCAAAAAAAATATTACATGTATTTTTGGGCCAGGTTCATGGGTTTACCCAATTCCTAACATCCTATTTCTCGTACACCATTTTTTGTACAATCCAACCACTTAGACATGGTATAAAATGATCACAAGGCTAGAGGAGAAGAAAAATGATACTTGAAGCAAGATAATATTAGCAATTTAGTATCCTGTCTACAAGCCCTTATTCCCTCACTGCTAATTCATTTCGTCAGAACTGGAAACCCCTATTTCCATCCTTCCATTGCTATATATATCTAGTCAAGAAGAATCTCATTTGTCTTCTTTGGGACTGCACAAGCATTGGAGTTAGAGATTCTACCTATAATTAGTGTCCTAGGTGGAGAAATCTAGATATAGGTTCTGGAGCAGTGCCGCCAACAGATGCAACTTCTAACAATCCTATTTTTGTTGTTAATTTAATGAAAATAACTCTCTTTTGTCGACTTCTGAGTTGTTATTGAATGATTGTTTCATTTAATTTCCAAGTAATTTAGAATACTAATTGGATTTCATTGTCATTTTCTTTAAAGTTAGTTATTCGGATAACTACCTCTTTCTTGCAACATCTTTCTCTGTATGTGTGCAAGTAATCAGAGAAAGGATTAGAGTTTCAAAGCAAAGATTCAATGATGAATCAACATCAAATGTAGGAAATAAGGTAAGTCTTTGTTTCTCTTTGCAAGGATTAATTAGTTAGTTATTTTATGCTTAACTTCTTTCTAGGATTGAGTTTGTGTTTCAAAGTTCCTCGCTCTATTGTGGCTTTAACCATAGAAATAGGGGAATTTCACTATAACAACTTCACATATTAATTGTACAAACCATTGACATATATTTGATGCATTTTCTCCTTACATGATGTTATGTTATAAAGTGTTCCATCTTCTTACCTCAAATTGAGAGTATAACAAGTGTCCTACAGTCTAGGTCTCTACCTTCTTTGAACATGCCACTTATGCATTTCTAGTTTGTAATCTTGAAAAGGATATCAATATTTTCACGAGAGGTGGTGAAACATCTACTTAAAGTTGATTTAGGTTTTTTTATATGCTTGAGTTTGGGTTTGGATTTTCAAGGTTTAAGTTTGGGTTCTTATGAATCTACATTCAAATTATAGTTTCAATTGAATGGATTGGAAATTTTAAAAGATATATATATATATAATTTCCAAATTAATAAATTATAATATTGAGTAACAAATTTCATCTCATTACTAAATGTCAATTCTTGCTACATGAATACTTAATATGAAACCTTTAAGCTCCTTCTCAATGCCCTCTGACATCAACAATAAGCTATGACCTACACAGCTCACTCTTATTTTTTCTCGTTAAAAAAATGTTGAGAAAATAAAAATGTAACCATTTGTGTTTTTTTCTTACACAATATAAACTAGAACACATTATAAAACATGCTCACATTTTTTATATTCTTCCATGCTAGCATCTACATGGAAACATAAACATAAATGTGCACAATCTTTTAATATGATGTTATCAATTCAAATACATGTGTAATTTATTTACTTTTTTCTTGTCTTTTGCACAATGTGATCATGTTATTTGAAATTTCGTTACCTCCTTTTAAGCCATGAACTTTATGTGTACACCATAAACCATTTTGAAACTTTTAAAGAACAAACATTTCATCTTCTTTAACTAGCATGAAAAATAACTTTATAATAGTGAATCTAACTTAAAGTACTAGCATTTTTGTTACTCTCAATTTTAAAGATAGACTTGCATGCATAATTTGGTAAACAAATTTGAGTAAAAATTTACATGCATAATTTGGTAAACAAATTTAACTAAAAATTTACATACATAATTTGGTAAACAAATTTAAGCAAAAATTTAGAAAATAAGAGATAAAAATTAGAATTTGGAAACATTTTGATGCTCAAAGTTAAACATATTACTCTAATCTCAAACAAAGCAATAACTTACCAAACATATTACTCTAATTTCAAACAATGCAATAACTTATCAAACTCAAACTCAAGTATGCCCAAAACTAATATCTAAATTAATATACAGTTTTTTAATCTTAAACTATTTTTTAAATAAAAAAATATTAAAATTATAGAATAAAAAAATATTAAAATGTAATTTTTGACCTGATTCTTTTAATTAAAAATAATATTATTTTTTTTAAATAATTATATATTGTGTATGTAGAGTCAATGAATTATCATTCTTAACCCAAAAAAAAATATTATAGAAAAAAAACAAGTATTAAAAATAAAGAATTTTGGAATCATACAAAAATTATATGGAAATAAACTAAGTATTAAAAATAAAGAATTTTGAAATAATCATAAATTTTAAGTATTAAAAATAAAGACTTTTGAAATAATCATATATTTTGAGTTAAGTAGCATTATTAACTAAAAGAATAAAGTTAAAGAGGCCATGAAAACCTTTGTTTTTCAAATAGTCACAAGAATGTACACCAAAAGTCAATAAAGGGGTTAAATCTTAAGACTCTTCATAAAAGTCAATAATGGGTCTATATATTGGAAATATAGAGTTTTTTTTTAAATAGCCATAATTTTAAAAAATGTGCATCAAATATCAATGAAGGGCTAAATATTGAAAATAAAGTTAAGTTTTAAATTGCATTAGAGTTGCTTTTATCTGCAATCTAATAATCTAATAAGAAGCTGAACTTGGTGAAACTTCTCGGATAACGATATAATTGAATTCTCAACCGTATTATTCTTGGAATTGTATTCAAAGAATATTAACGAGACCCGGAGTTGGAGGAGAAAGTAGGCAGTGAATTAAAGACCGTTGGATTACAGATTCCACAATGGCATTTTTGAATTGTAATCATATATCTACCAGTAACCCGAGAAAATGGATGTGAGAGCCATAAAAATTTATATGTGCATTATTCCAGAAGCAATCAATGGTTGTAGTATTTCTGCAGCCAGGCTTCAATAAGCTCAACCTCTTGCCTGCGCTGTTGTACCAGCCAGTCAGGGTCTTCACTTGTCGAGAAACGAAAATCACCATGATGGGCTCCTGCCAATATATAGTATCCAGATCGCAAATGCAAATGAACCAGATTTAATCAGTAGAAAAAAAAATATTTTCTAGTGGACAGGTTTACGATCTGATCTGTTCTAATCTTTACCTTTTTTGGCAACTAGCGCTACAACACTGTCTGATATATTCTTGAGCACTCTGCATTTGGGAATTGTCACGTCAATGAATCCTGTATCACACCGGGTCCCAGAAGAATAACAGAGAAAAATGGCAGAGGGATATTTATATATAGACACTTACCCTCCCCCACTCCAGGGATCCACCAACCCATTTGAAAAGATGATATTGCTTGCAAAGTGTTGGAGGACAGTGCTGATATCCTTGTAATTGCAATAAACATGTAATCTGGGGTTAGTTGTTGGGTACAGCGCAATCCATAGCTTATTATTTCATTGAACATACACTTACATGGCCGCCGAATTCTGTTGTTATCCAGTGTGGCCTTGGCATCACTCCATACTGCTTTTGGCAATAGTGTTCATATGAAATGTAGTCATAACTAGAAGGTGGGAACATGCTCTGAACTGAATAATTCATTGGCATTACCATTTCTGTACAGGCCTGTCACACACACACACAGATTGTCTGGTGATTCTCACTTGGGCTGTTACCATCGCCAAACTCCATGATATGGAAGATAAAATAAGCATTATGCACAGTTTACAGTCTTCAAAACAATAGAAAATGATAATGGGGTTTTACTAACCTGCCAGTCCCATCCACTGAGACCATGAGAATCGCTCTCATGCTCCATTTCGAAGCACTTCTCTGTGTTTGAATAGTTGTAGTATATGCTAGCAGCAGCAAATACTCTTGATAGGGTGTCAGTTCCTTGGGGGAAGCTGTTAATTACATTGCACATCTTCATAAACAGACGATGAATTAAAACAAGGAATTAGAAATAGCATTTGAAAATTAACATATTGTAAATAAGAAATACGGGCTATGATGAAAGAAACCAGCCTGGGAAGGTACCACTGTTACAGGGTATGCAGGTAGAGGCATCAGAAAATTCGTCTCAGTCGGGTAGTCTGTCATTGCAGTGTAAGTGAAAGCCTCCTCTAGCCAGGACCTTACAGGGTTTATACTTTGGAGAACCCTAATAGAAAAATATCAGCGAATCGGCCATTAATGTTGTTCTAATTAAGCCCAAAGATATATAAAAAACAGGCAACAAAAATTCTGCAGCTTCTATAACTGATTTTTCAAAATCTCTGCTATAATACAACAGAGAAAATTCGTCTTAGCCCTGCATTTAATAACCATTCTTGGTCGGCAAATCGGTGCCATCACTTCTAAGTAGACTAGTATTTTAAATTGATCACACATTAATAGCTTTCTATAGTGAGGACCGGATCAGGATCAGGAAATTTTACTCGCAAGTTCGGAAAATTTTGCTTATCTTGTGTAGACCTCCATCTTCTTTGGATTTCTCTTGTAGATCGTCCCATGACTGTCTGATAACACCGAAACAACTCTTGCTTGCTTGCTTGAAATCGTTTGAAACAATGTCATAGAAGGTATTTTCTGGCACAATATTATCGAACTGCAAGATGGGCGCAGATGATGCGACAGCCCCGATGGCTACATGGGGATATTTCAATCGGAACCAAGCAGCTAGCACTGCAACAAATACACAGTGAAACCAATTTTCTATAAGATATCATGGAATTGAAGCGTTGGGCGGTATTGTGCGATTGATAACTTCCATTTCATGTCATGGAGAGAGAAACCAGATGGGGTTATGGATGACACACCAACTCTTAGTCTTTACTATGTTTTAGATCTAAACGGTGTGTTGTGGACATTGAATATGGATACAAACACAGAGGGATCTAAACTAGGTCTATGGGTTTAAATGGATCCGTGCTAGTTTAAGAAAATGAAATTATTTAAGTTAATATTCATTCAAAGGTAAGGAATCAAGCCCTGACTCACTTCCACCGTAAGAACCGCCGAATACTATAGTTGGCGAAGCTTGGGCGGACAGATTCTTCTTCAAGTCTAATATGAGAGTAGCATAATCAGCCAAGGCTTGCTGAGAATTAAGATATCCCAATGCTTCTGTGCTCTTGTAAGAGTTGTTCTTGTCTCCAAATGGCATCGAGTTCCCGTAGAAGCGGTGCTGAAAACATTTCAGAAAGACCCAATAGAATAATAAATAAACTTAATTAATTAATGTAAAATTAGGGTTCTTCCCAGTCTATATTTAAGTTCTCTTCTCCTTATTTAGTTATTTAGTATTTATATGAAGCTTCTCTCTTATCATAATTCAGATTTTTTTATATTGAAAATGTAACTCAAACTTTTTATCTTGAAGATGGATCTTGATATGGATCTTGAAATGGATTGGTCGACAATCCATCAACAAAATTGTGATTTTTCCAAACTTAATAAAAACCCTTATCTCAAAAATATCATTGAATAAAATAATATAATAACGTCCTCAATCTAGAATAACCTGAAGATAGATCCTGATACGAATCTGATATGAATGGTAGATCCTGATACGAATCTGATATGAATGGTAGACAATCCATCAACAAAACTGTGATTTTTCCAAACTTAATAAAAACCCTTACCACAAAAATATCATTGAATAGAATAATATAATAACGTCCTCAATCTAGAATAACCTGTGCATCAACAGTAACATAAACTGATCAGTGTTCACCTCAATGAAGACGAGCAAAGCTTGAAACCTGGGCGCAATCTCGAACATGAGGCCGGTGTTATTGGCAAACCATTCGATATCTCCCTCGTTACCAGTATAAACAAATATAGGCGCCCTGCTGTCGGCTCCGCCCCAGTGCTTGTCATTGATGAGGTACTTTTGCTGAAAGACTCTATAGCCCCGAGGTGTATATGTGAAGTGATCCAGAATCTGACCAAAATAACGCGTCTCGTACTCAAGCAGGGTATGCTTCTCTTTCGCTTTCGCTTCCGCCAAATGATCAGAATGCGATCTCATTCGGCCGCTATAACTCCTCTCATGGAGACCCGATAAAGGAGGAGCTCTATCTCTATGAGCACCAACCTGCAAATATAAAAACGCTACGAGGGCTAAGAGAATCCATTCTTGGGGAATGCCCTTGCACGCCATCCAAAAATGTCACAAGATTGCTCACTCCTCTACACTGTGAGCACAACTTTGCAGCTGCCGAGAGTCTTCCAGTGACTATGGTTGTGATGGAAGAGAAGGTGTGGGAATCTATGTTGGCAGCTGGTCGCTTGATAACCGATAACCAAGAGAGCTACATCTCCACATGTAGTGTACAGATCGACTCAAGTTGGCCAGCCATGGCCTTCTGGTCCAAAACTCTTTAACCTGGTCGCATAAGGTCACTGTTAGAAAGTCAATCCAAAAGCAAAAGCAAGCCACATAAGACTGAGTGATTGAGCTTAAATTACATACAAATTGGAATGAAGTTGTGACTTCTTCCCTCCCTCCCCGCTTATAGAAGAAGCAGTTTTAGGGAGCCAAACTGGATATTGATTCGCAACAGGTTCATGTTCAACTGAAATGCATGCACTCAGTCGCAGTCAAAGCTATCTTGTTTGAACTGTCAGAATCTTCCTCGGGTGCTTCATTAAATTGCAACTTGCAAATCATGAAATATGGAAATAGGTTGCCTACTTGGTAGGCAAACAATAATCTTTGGACAACTCAACGATATTATACTTGGCAAACTATAATGAGAAAGATATGCTTTTTAAAGATTTCTCTGAAGTTCTTTGCATAGATTGGTGAAGGTATACAGTAAGGTTGGTGAAGATATACAGTAAGAAACATATTGATATTCTACATTGGTGGTTGTAAATTGATGATGAGTAAAAATATTGTACATAAATGATATTTTAAAGTATATTTTGGGAAGTAATGTCTCTTTTAAATTAATTTATTTTTTGAAATTTTGATTAGTTTTGAATAATAAAATTTTATTGATTAAATAGGTTTAAATTTTTTATTAAATTTGAAAATTGATAAAATAAATAAATGCATCTACTTATTAATTGACTCAATTTATTAAAAAACAATGTTTATATTTATTTTAAATAAATAACCATATATCAAATTAGTAAGAGATATATTACTTTTCCTCTTCCCAACCTAGAACTTTATGACAAATTTTTTGGTTATGAAGAGAGTGTAATTGTTCCTATGTGGTCATCTCCTCCCCAACACCATGGCAGTGAGAATGCACCTCGAGAATGATGACCTCCCAGTTATGTTTCATGAATCTTCCTTATGGATCAGTTTCTAGTTTCTTTTGTTTCAATTGATAAACATTATACTTTGTTGGAACATTTCAAATTTTGGTCATTCAGGCAACTTTTTTGAAACTGAAGTTATGGCATCAGAGCTAGTTTCCTCTATTGGTAGCTTTGGCACCAAGGCATTGGCTTTGAAAATAAGTGAAAAGTAGATTACTTATTTATAAAAATTGTCTCTCAACTTCTTTCTTAACTTGCTTCCCACCCCCCGGATGGGGTGACAACTAGCAAACATGTGTGTTGGGCAGTTAATAACCCGAGTCACCACCCGTTCCCTCAGTCTCTTCCGCATGAGTAGCATTCACTCGATGGAAATGGTGGTGCACCTGTGTAGGAAGAAAACTTTAATGGTGCACTCAAAGAGAGGGTCGAAGTCTTCGTGGCCTGATACGAGGTGAATGAAAGTTGTCAACTCGACCTTAATGGCACTATCCATTGTCAATTTGACAACTATTATGGAGGTAAGAAATGAAAATTGTCATCTTGTTCTTGTTCTTATTCAGGTATGAACTCTCGATTCCCCCTCCCATTCTGTTATTTTCTCCTTTGGGTGTCCTCTCCCCCTCCTAGTTGCCAATCTTTCCCCAATCATCCCAATGCCATGAGAAAGGGGAAAGCCAAAGTGGGGGCTGACCTGCTGTATATTTTTTTCTCAACACTGTCGTCCAGGCCCCTCCTCTGCACTAATTCTGCCCCCAATCTCTAATGTTCACCCTATTGGTCCTTCCTTAGATAATTCACCCTTCTTTGTTCAAAATTGGTTGGATGACGATAAATCCATGGCTTATGTTGAGGAAGAGTTCCCTCAGGCTCCTCCTTAGGAACCTCCTGACTCCTTCCTTTTCTCATCCTCCGACTTATTGACTTTTCCCCACACTTCTAGACAACATTCTTCGAAAGGAAATTTTGCTCTAGAAATGGAAAACTGACCCATCGAAGAAGAGATCCCTACTGTTGGGAAAGACAGGGATGATCAACCAATTAGTGAATCTCAGCCAATTGCAGCTTCAGTAGCAGTGACGCCTAGCATGTGTCGTTTATCAAAAGAGCACTTGCAGTTTATCTTTGAAATGAGACTATATGCAATAGATCAAATTCACCGCCAAACCATTCTCTATCATCGCTTGGATGCTTTGTTTGACTCCCTTTCAAGTGATCCTATAAAATGTAGATGCTTGACCTCCTGGAAACCTTATGTGTTTTCTCCACAACCTCCTAATGGTACCAACAATCCGAGTTCACCCATAGTTTAATTTTTTTTTTCTTTTATTATGAATCTATGTTTAGAACAACCATGGTTATAGATATGTTGTTACATAGTTTTTAGTTTACAATTTTTATCAGACTTTAACAAAAACTTAAAAGTTTTCCACCTGTTCCAGTTTCCATATGTATGGCATAACAGATGGCTAGTTTTTCCATGTATACTGGTGATCCGAATTATTTTTTAGAACGAAATGAGAGAAGAGACATTACAATGAAATACACATAAATATTTCCATAAACGTATAAATACATTAATGCACAATTTCTATTAATGAAATAAATGTACAGGGACTGTAAAAATATAGAGTGAAAGACTCGCTAGAATGGTGTTAGCTTATCTCTGAGAAGAGATGTGATTGCTACTCACATTTGCAAGAAGATGATTATTACAATGAGGCTCCAAAGGCCTTTTTAAAATAAGTAAAATCCAAAACCCTAACCTCGAAAGATGAAAATACAAAAGGTTTACGGGCCCCTATGGGGGTAGTTGATACGTCAACTTCCCGGGGGAGTAACTTTTGCATACAATCCATGTTTCGGGTGCTTGATAAACCATTGGAAAGGTCTAATGTTAAGAACCAAATATCAATATAGCATAGAAAAACCTCAGAATAAGTACTCAACGCCTTGCAAAAGAGAGAATTTCAGGAAATAAGCCTCTTCGATGGGGAAACCGCCTTATACCCCACATAAATGTCCAAATACAAGATGATTCCAAATGAAAATGTCGCATTGGTATATATAGGAGACTAGGAGGTACAATTACAACTAATGGACTAAAGCTAACATAAATAAAATAACATTACTAATATAATATGCCCCAATTAAGGGGTAATGAGCCACTATTTAGGGCTTAACATGCCCCTCCCTTTGAGACAAGTGTTGTCTGCAACGCTTGAGTAACTCTGGATGCTTCTGTATAAAAGACTCATCTTCCCAAGTGGAAACTTCAGCCGGTAGTTTCCTCCATTTAACGAGATACTCTAAAATGGATCTATTCCTTAACTGGTGAATTCTTGTGTCAGTGATGGCTTCAGGCTCTAATATAAATTTTCCTTCCTCGTCAAGTTCTGGCAATATAGTTTGAACTAGGATCTTGTCACCTATAACCTTCTTTAAGCATGAAACATGGAAAACTGGGTGTACTCGTGAAGAAGCAGACAACTCCAATTTGTACGCCATAGTACCAATCTTTTGCAACACCTTATAAGGTCCATAGTACTTTGGTGATAATTTATTATCCTTCTTGGCTTGCTTGAGGGAAATCTGTTTGTAGTCTTAAAAACACCTAATCCCCTACTTCAAAACTTCTTTCACTATGATGTTGATATGCTTTTTGTTTCATGCGATTATGTGCCATGCTTATGTTGTCCTTTAAGAGTTGGAGAACTTGTTGTTGATGCTCGATGTGATCTTCCACTGCTTGAACCTTAGATTTTTCTTTTAGAGAAGAAGTGATGGAAGGAGGGTGGTATCCGTAGAGTGCCATAAATGGTGTCATTTTTGTTTCAGTATGAAACAAAGTTTTATACCACCATTCTGCCAAGGGTAACCATTTGAACCATTGTGTTTGTTTATTAGAGACAAAGCAGCGAAGGTAGCCTTCTAGACATTTGTTCACTATATCGTTTTGTCCATCAGATTGAGGATGATAGGATGAACTATGAGCCAATTGAGTACCTAAAAAAGAAAATAATTATGTCCAAAAATTTCCAGTGAAGATGGGATCTATGTCACTTACAATAATCTTTGGGTTTCCATGTAGATTTTGAGCTATCTCCATGAATGCGGTGGCAATTGTACTGGATTTGAAGGGATGAGAGAGTGCACAAAAGTGTGTGTATTTGGTGAGTCTATCAACAATCACCATGATGACACTCTTTCCTTCAGAATTTGGTAAGCCTGTTATGAAATCCATGGAAACCTCCTACCAGCGCTGACTTGGGATGGCTAATGGTTGTAAAATACCCGGGGTATTAATTGTTTCCACCTTATTTTGTTGGCAAACAAAACATTCTGCGACAAACCTTTGAACATCAGTTTTAAGGCCATCCCAAAAAATTCCTTCTTGACCCTATGGTAGGTTTTCAAAAATCCCGAGTTCCCTCCTACTGGAGAGGTGTGAATTCCAATAGTACCTTTTGTTTGATTTGGGAGTTCTTACATAAATATAAGTGATCTTTGTACCATAGTGAATCATTTTTCCATGTAAATGTATCTGATGCACTGGAATCCTGCTGCAACCTTTGAATTAGAGTCTGCACATTTTCGTCATTCTTCCATTCATCCCTTTCTTCTATTATCCAATCAGGTTGGATGATTGAGATAGCACAGAGAAAGGCCTCAACATCTTCATCCTTTCTTGAGAGTGCATCTGCCACAACATTTTGCTTCCCTTTTTTATAGACAATTTCAAAATCATAACCCAATATGTTGGTCACCCATTTTTGTTGTTCTTTTGAAGATAGTATTTGTTCCAAGAAGTATTTAAGACTATCATGATCTGTTTTGACCTTGAAGTGCCTACCTATTAGGTAAGGATGCCATTTCTTCAATGCATGTAGTATTTCCATCATTTCCTTCTCATAAATGGGTTTGTGTGAGTCCTTGTCCTTGAGTGGTCGACTTTCAAAAGCTAGGGGACTTCCTTCTTGCATTAGGACAACACCAATTCCATTTGTCGAGGCATCACATTCCACAATAAAGGTTTTTGTGAAGTCTGGAGTGGTCAAGATAGGAGCTTTGCACATCACCTCTTTAAGTTGTTCAAAAGATTTAGTTTCCACTGGAGTCCATGAAAATACATCCTTCTTAGTTAGTGTCGTTAAAGGTGTTGCTATTCTTACATAAAGCCGAACAAACTTGCGGTAGTAACCTGTCAAACTGACGCAGGCGTGCTCCTCAGGGCACGTCCGCTCACAGGATCTTCTCCTTCCTCGTCCCGAAGAACACTAACCGGTCCTTCTATTTCTCTATCGGGAAATCTTCACCCATAGAACTCTTCGCGCGATCCCCCTCTTTACTTATCGGGGAATCAGACTTCGCGGTATTGCGAGGTCAATGGTCGAGCGCTGGTGTTTCAGATCCCTGAACCTCGATGCAAGTCAACGTTGACCCCTCCTTTGCCTGTCAGGACTTCTCTTATCGCGATTTCGCCACTCGTAATATCAAGAAATTCACTTTACCGACTCCCGACTCACGAGATGCTGAAACTCCGATGAGATCACTTGCTTTGACTTTTCAACGATCCCTTATCTCGTCGGGACTTCGGACTTCGCGGGATCATGAATCCTAATGTCAATATTTCGAGACTTCTCGCCACGAAACTCTGATAGCTCGTTCCACCTGTCCTCCACTAACTCCGTTGTGGGCCACACTATCCTTTAGTTGTCGGGATATCGCGTTTCACGATTCCAAATTGCAAGAGTATCCTGTCCTCGAAACCTCCGATACTCCGAACCCCGACTTCTTCAGATCTTCTGACATGCGTCCCTCTCGAGATCCACGGCTATGATCCCCTCGTTGTTTCGGAACCCAAAAGGTCTCGATCTCTTGAATTTTGAAACCCCGATATACCGATGACTTCTGGTTCCTGCCACCTGTCCCAACAGATGGACGGCTCTGAGCTCGTCAGGGTATCGCGTTTCACGATTTCGCGATTCCTATTGCTATATTCACGGGACTTCAACCCATGAAACCTCGATGCACGATGTACGTGTAGATCTAACGGCCTTGAACGACTTGGATCAACGAATCTCCTCCTCCTGAGATTTTATCCTTTAGGAAATATGACGTCGTATCTCCCTTACACCTCCACAAGATCCCACGGCCCACGGAGATTTGCGGTTTCTCCTCAGAGAATATCGACCGTCTATCTTTCTCGATGAATTTTGTGAAATGAACCAAGTATTCCTCCACGAGGACTTATCCACCTGCGTACACACTTGCAACGCCTCTTACGAACTCCCAATCACAACTTCCCTGCACAATTCTTCAGCAGAATTCGAAGGCCTATCCTTCTTGAGCTTTCTCACCACTCTGAGTCTTAGAGAAGATTTTGGGTTGTGTGCACTCCTTGGAGCAACCTTCAGATACCTTCAAATATCTGAGAATTCTTCGACTCTGCGCACACTTGCAACAACAGTCCTTCAATGCTCCACTCAGATTCACAAACTGAGACTTTCCTTAGCCTGCACACTCCTTGCATGGCTCCTATAACCCAATTTCACTTCTGGGTGAATGAGAACAAGAGTTAAACTATCTGAGCCTTCTGTCAACGCACTCCTTGTGGACGACTTCAACTGCACTCCTTGCAGGAATCCTTGCTCAAATAGAGAAACAATTGAAACTCATTTCTTCTCCTTCATTTCTCATATTTCAATCACTCAGCAAGAAATCATTCATACATAGCATGTAAAACAAATGCATAACAGGAAGTAAATACTCATGAGCATAGCATTCAACACACATACACAGAGAACAAACACAAAACCATGGAGTTGAATCAACTTCTTCTATTAATTCAGTCTCTATACATGGGTGTTCTTCCACAGCTCTCTGCTTCTCTTATTCTCAATGCTCAGAATTATGTTACAATGCACAATGAGGGTGTCTATATCCCGTTTCCCTCTTTTTTTCTAAAACTGTCTAATCTAATATTAAAATCCTATCTACCTACATTAACTATATTACATGTCGTCTATCTACTAAGGACGAGAGCGTATGGCTCAAGGTCCCGATTACATTTACAAGTGCACTTCATTAAATCTCCTCATTAATGTTCGCGCAATAGTTTCAAGGTGTTTTCAAAAATTTGTGCTGGCTTGTCCAGCTGTCCACTTGCATTCCAAGTTGGCTCGCTTGAACTGGGAGATGCGCCTGCATAATACTCCCTCGCTTGAAAATTTTCCTGGGCTCCTGTCTATGAGCTCCTGCACGGTATGTCCATGCTTCTGCATCTCCGCCTTAGTCTCCCAGCTGGAACTTTCCACTAGACGGTTCTTCCATTTCACCAGATACTCAAAGTATTCCTTCCGCCTGGTTCTCTTACCCACTTTCTTGTCCAGTATGCACTCCATCTGTGGCTTCTCTGCAACTGGCATTTGCTTTGTCCACTGGATCACTGGCTGCTCATTTTTTGCTTCTGCGTCCTCAGGTTTATATGGGTATAAATCTGAGACATTGAATATCGAAGAAATTCTGATCCCATCGGGTAATTCAATCTCATAAGCATTTCCTCCCATTTTCTTCAAGACCTTGCAGGGTCCAATTTTCTTCATCTTCAATTTATTGTATGTCCCTCTCGGGAACCTTTCCTTCCTCATATGTGTCAGAACCAGATCACCAACCTCGAACTAAAGTTGTCTTCTATGCAGATCGGCTCTGCGTTTATATTCTTGGCTTTATTTCAATAGTCGCTCCTTCACCTGGTTGTGAAGTTCCTTCATTGCCTCAGCGAATTCTTCTGCACTAGTGCTCCTAGTTGCATTCTGTTTTGAATCCCTCAATTCAGAAATCCCCCTCGGCTATGTGCCATAAACAACCTGGAATGGACTCTGTCCTGTACTCCTGTTCACTGAATCGTTATACGCAAACTCTGCCTGCGGCAATATATTGTCCCAACTGCTATGGTTCTCTGTCACCAAGCTTCTCAGCAAATCTCCTAGACTTCTGTTTACCACTTCTGTCTGTCCATCTGTTGTGGGGTATTCTACCCTACGGACTAATAAGCTAGGGCTCTAAACTTATACGCAGATCATGACCCTTAAGATTTAACTTTTAACCTCCTACCCACAATCTCAACCCTTTTTCAAGAAAACATGGGAAGAATCGACTCACCTTTTTAACGATGATTGAAGTAGATCCTC
>ML867840.1:0-10847 GCA_009831015.1 Picea engelmannii
GGATCTAGAATCCTTGTCCATTATTCAAATTTTCCACAAAATAACAAATTATACAAGTGTGAGACCCTAGGTCTCTTTGAATTCTCTCAACTTTGATGAAGTCATGGGTGACTTCATTTTCATGAGCCTATGCTCCTGCATCACCTTCCTTCCATTCTTCATTCAATGTCTTTAGCTGCGCATCTCCTCCTTCGGTAACATAGGCAATATCATATGGTCTGAGCCAATGCGTTCTGAACTTCCTAGGGTGTTTTAGGAATTTACTGTCATACATCAATACTAAATCACCTTGCTGAAAGGCCTTCTTCTTGATGTGCCTGTCATGATAAGCCTTCTCTCGTTCCTTCTGAACTTGCTTGTGGAATCCTATAATGAATCTATCTTCTTCCAGTTCAACCAATTGTGCAAGCCTCTCGCGAACAACTCCAATATCATCCATGTCTGTAAACACAACAATCCTTAAGCTCGATACCAAGTATTCCATCGGGACAACAACTTCAAGACCATAAACCAACTTGAAAGGGGTCTGCATTGTTAATTTCTTTCAGGTAGTTCTATAGGCCCATAGTACTATAGGTACTCTTAAATCCCAATCATCTCTATTCACACTACAAATATTCATCAATGCTAGCTCCAAAATCTTGTTGAATGCTTTGACTGTCCCACTTGCTTGTGGATGGTAAGGTGTACTCTTCTGATGGTGGACTACAAATTCTTCAGTCAGGGCTTCAATTGTCTTATTGATGAAGTGTGTGCCTTGATCACTCATAAGGATCTTGGGGCATTCAAACCTGGTTATTATGTCATCAATTATAAAATGCGCAGCTATAGTTTCACTACAGTCCTTGACTGCTCTGGCTTCGGCCCATCTGGTTAAGTATTCAGTCGTAGTAATAATGTACCTTGCTCCTGTGCGCTTTCCTGGTGGGTTTATAGGTCCCACGAAGTCGATGGCCCACTTTTCAAATGATTGTAGGGTCAGCTGTGGTGCTAATGACATTTCATCTCTTCGGGATGGTTTTCAAACTCTCTGGCATACATCACAGGCTCTAGAATAATCTTTAGCATATCTGTGTAAGGTAGGCCACCAAAGTCCAGCTCGCAGAGCCTTCTGCACAGTTTCTTTCCCTACGTAATGTCCTCCTGTGATGCCTTCATGAGCTTCTGCAAGGATCAGTGAGCACTCTGCCTCCATAACACATCTTCTTAGTATCTCATCAGGTCCCATCTTGTATAGTTGACCAACTATCAGTGAAAAGTATGCAGCGCATACCACTAGTTGTTTCTTCTGGGGAATTGTATACTCACTTGGTGCCATTCTTGTTGACAGGAACTGGACAATGTCTGCGAAGTGGTCATCAATATTTCTAATGGCAAGCAACTATGCATCCGACAGTGTATCCTCCAAACTGGTGGGTTCTTCACCATGATCCAACCTTGAAAAGTGGTCAGGGCCCTTGTTCATTCTTCCTAGCTTAACGATGATATCAAAATCATATTCTTGAAACAACAGAAGCCATATGCATATTCGCCCCCCCCAACACTAGCTTGTTGACTAGGTACTTCAGTGTGGAGAGATCTGTGAACATTTTAAAGTGTCCTCCCAACAAGTAGTGGCGGAATTTTTGCAGCACATACACCATGGCTAATCCTTCTCTCTTTGTAGTGGTGTAATTAGTTTTAGCTGTAGATAGCTTCCTGCTAGAAAATGCTAACGGATGGTCGATATCCCCTTCTCCAGGTTGTGCCAGTATTGCTCCTAATGCAATAGAAGATGCATCGACATGCAGATGAAACTCTTTGCTCCAATCTAGAAAAACCAGAATGGGCGCAGTGACCATCTTTTGTTTCAGTGTGTCGAAGCTCTGCTGGCATTCGTCTGTCCAACCAAACTGACAGTCCTTCTTCAACAGCTTCTCCATTGGTGCTGTGATTTGGGTATAACCTTTAATCAATTTCCTGTAATAGCCAGTATGTCCCAGCATAGTGCGCAGTTGTTTGACTGAAGTAGGAGGTGACAAGTCAACTATAATTGCAATTTTTGATGGATCAACCAGTAATCCTTGCTTGCATACAATATGGCCTAATAGTACTCCAAATGGTGAGAAGAAGATGCACTTCTTCAGATTTAAAGCAATTTGACACTGCCTGCATTTATCCAACATTAGCCTTAGACATTCAATATGGTTTTTCAACAAGCTAAACACAGTCTAGTCATCAAAATAAGCTTCTAAAAATTTATGCAAAAACTCTTTGAATGCTTCAACCACCACCCTGGAAAAGATGGATGGGGTGTTCTTCAGTCCGAATGACATTACTGTATATTGGTAGGATCCCCATTCTATGGCAAACGTGGTCTTGTGGTGGTCCTCCTTGGCAATCCAGATCTGATGGTATCCTGGAAAGCCATCTGTAAAAGAGCATACCTCCTGGCCTCCCACATTGTCTAATACTTCATCAGTGAATGGTGTAGGGAAAGGGTCATGTAGACAAGCATCATTCAACTTACTGAGGTCCACACATATCCTGATTTCTCCTGTCTTCTTTTCTTGTACCACCATAGGGATGATCCACTTCGACTCTTCGACAGGTTCAATAATCCCTGCTTCCAGCATTCTGTCGAGCTCAATCCTCACTTTTTCCTTGTATTTAGGGTTCAATATGTAGGGTCTTTGCTTGACTAGATTTGCATATGGTTTCAAAAGTATTCTCATCTCTCCCATAGGTCCTTTGATACCCTTCATATCAGTGAACTTGGTCGAAAACAAGTCCTAATATTCGTGCAACAATTCTGTAATCTTGTCAATTGTAGAAACATCCCAATAGTCTCTGACATTGGCAAGCTTTAGTGTCTCCTCCATACCAATATTGACCTTCTTAATATTGATTGGCTATCCAATGAATGGTAGCTCAAATCCTTGTCCTTCCATGTCTCTTTGGCCTTCTGTTTCAGTGATGTTTACCTTCCTGGGATCATCGTCGTCGTCATCATTGATGTGATAGAAACTTTGCAATTTCTTGAGAGGCACAGTCCATTCGTCCTCCTCTTGGTCCATAGGGAGGCTAGATTCTTCTTCGAATACATTCTGTCTCACACTCTGTAATTCTTGGTCTGCTGAAGGATATTCACTTTCAAATAAAAAGGTGGTTACAAAATTCTGAATCATACCTTCCCAATCTACGGTGACAAGGTGCAACTCCGCTTGAAGGTACCAGTTGATAGGGATCGTGTCCAGCGTGTTAATGAATATGTGCACCCATTGTTCTCAAGGAATGTCACTCCAGGCTTCTTCGCAGCTTCATACATGTTTCTTTAGGAAACTTCAACCGGTATATCTTACTTCGCAACTTACTGCTTGGGATGAGAACTGCACTGTCATCAAGGTTCGACATTGTGTCTAATCTTTGATGTTTCTTTTATGTGTCCCACACCATCTTGCTGGTGTGGCTTTCAAGGCCTCATCCATTGCCAACATAGCTATTGTATTGGTACACTTGTTTCAAAATCTGATAGGAAGGTTTCTAAGGGGTTCATGCCATCAAATGTGGGTAAATTACTTACTATTGTGTCGATCCAGTGAACTTCTCTGGTTAATTGAGCACTTCTTCTGGTAGATACTTCATACATCTGGTTCTACCAGTTCTCCAGTGATTCTTCTGAATCTAATGAACACGTGCTATCACTTTGCCAGCTCAGATTCCCATCAGCTGTAGGGTTGATGTAATCCTGTTGTCTGGCTGTCAGTTTGTAGATATTTTCGAGTTTGTATGCAAGGTCTTCTTCTTTGATGGGCTCTGTATATCGCTGAACCTCATCTGGATATAAGGGTGCAATGACCCTAAGGTCATCTCTTTCAAAGGTCATTCATCTTTTCTTTAGATCAACGACAGTAGAATTTTTGAAGGCCCAATCAATTCCTAGCAATGCAGGGTAAGGGCAGCTGTCATCAACAATTTCAATTACCTCAAAATCTACAGATGTTATTACTCCATCGATGTCCACAAGGACATGCTCCAATCACCCAAATGGGCTGACAACTTGTTGATTAGCCATGCGAAGCCTGGTAGGAGAATATATCATCTTGGGTTTTCCGATCAGTGCCCAAGTTTTCTTCATCATGACATTGACCTCCGACCCTAAGTCGAGGACCACATAGTCTACATCATACTCTCCTATCTGAGCATTCAAGTGTAATTTTTTATTTGTCCTTCTCTTCTTACCAATTTGGTGTATTTCCCTATTCAGTAAGGGGTCTAACTTTCCAAGCTCATACTGCCTGATTAAGTTCTGTAGCTCTTGCACAACGTCCTCATCCTGAATTAACTTAAGACAAGTGTGCAAAAATATGATGATCTTAATTACCTCTTTTCCTTCTTTCGGCGAAGCCGACTGATCAAATGCCCGAGGCATTCCATATTCTCTTACTTCTGGTCATTTTTTTGATAAAGAAACTTGGCCTTCTTTGAACTCTTGCCTTTCTTCTTCAAACATTTGCCTTTCTTTCTTCACATCAAAAGCCCGAGTCTTCTCTGTAGTTGTCCTGATACCTGAGTCTTTTGTGATCTTTCCTTGGGTTCTTCTATCCTCTCCTGTAGCAGTGCCTCCTTGAGTAATAACAATGACTCTAGGGTCTGCTCTGTGAGGTTCAACATATATCAGTTTCACTTGTGGGTTCTGCTAAGATCCTCGTCTTTCCTGAAGCTTAGCTAGCAGCACAGGACAATCCTCAATGACATGCTCGAAGGAGTTGCAATAGCTGCAAGTGGTACAAGGGTTCTGATAGTCCCTTGCTATATGTCCTGGCTATGCACAATTATAACAGATTATTTGTCCTTGGCCTCAACCCATACCTCCTCCTTGTCCTTGTCCTTTGAATCCACCATGAGGATTGAAGCTTCCTCTTCCTGGAGAGTTAAACTACGCATTGTTTCCTTCTTGATGTACTTCACCTTGGATCTTGTATATGCCCCTTGATCTTTTATGCATGAGATCATAAGCTCTACAATCTCTATCATCATGCCCTACTGACTTACATAATGTGAAATACAAGTTTGTGGGTGTCTGAACGTACTTCTACATGTAATATCACTCACCAAGGTGATGTCGATTTATGCATACTTCGCACCAGGGTAATGGGACTTGCTTCAAAGGGCTCGGAGCTCCATAAGCCAAGTATTTGTGAAATAGGGGACAATGATCCTTGTCATGGCCTTTCGATTTTCATCTGATACACCAGATGTATTCCCTTTTGTCTTTTCCCTTGTCCTTTTTCATGTCTTCAACCTGCAAAGACAAACTAGTTAACTGACTCATGATCTAGCTCATACCTGAGCTGGATTCTCCCATAGGGGATGATTCGAGCTTCATGGAAATCTCCAATGATTATTCCTATGAAGAAATATTCTACTGCATCAGGGGGACTCTGATATGTGGTAAAAGAACAACGATGAACCATTATTTGTTTTGCTCGTCTGGGATCTTCAAAATCAGTCGGCCTATTAGGGTCTTGAATCTCTGGTCGAACTCCCAAACAGGTTCAACTACCTTCTGCTTGATCTCCTTCATCTCTGTAATACATTGTGACTCCGAATTAGGTTTCCTAAACTCCGCAATCAACGCGTTATTGATCTCATTCAATGGCTTAGGATGCACAAGTCTTTGGATAAGCTTCATGTACCAGCTCAACGCGTGATCCCTCAATGTAGTGCTAAACTAGTTTCTTTTGACAACTTCATAGGTGATATTTTTAATGTTCCATATGGCCTCACATAGGAACCAGTGCTGATCAGGATCTTCAGATCCATCTCCTCTAAATATAAGGAGCCTCATCTCATCTGCCACGAAGTTTCCTAGGTTTTCTGTCTGAGTAGATGTTGAACTACTAGTAATAGTGCTATGAGGAATCTGGTGCTTCTGAATATTATGATTACTTAGCGTTTTTGAAACAACAGGAGGATTGATATTACTTACCTCAGTGGTCTACACAGTTTCTGATGTTTTTGGCTCATCCCTACAAAGTTCTTCAATGACTTCTTCCTCTACCCTAGTGGGTTCTGAGTGCTCTTCGTCTATCAGATCTGCCTCTTCTCCACTGTAGAAACCCTCTTCATAGTTTTTCTTAAACAGGTTCTCAAGGTGAATCCCTCAAAATACTCTCCCACTGTGTGTATGTCCTACTTCTGTGTCACTGTCACTGTCTTAATTCCTGAACATTATCCTTTTCAGATCCAACTGGTCTACTGTATCTTCAAGATGTGGTTTTCATGCAAGAGCATCTTGATTCTTAACTTCAGAAAATGCAGAAATTTCCCTCCGGATCCTTTGAAAAAGTATCTCTCGGCTTGGCTATACGATTCTACTCTGTCAAAAACAAATTCAGTGATATACCCTCCAATGGTACTATCAAACCAATGATCTACTGCTTGGGATATAGCATTATCGACCCTCTTAAACTTCTGGATCAGTGCCGACGTCCAAACCACAGGAGGTCTAGATCTGATATCGAACTGGGTATCAACTAACCTTGCCAACCACTTGTGTAGCTCTTAATGGATTCCTCCAAAGAAGATCTCGTGAATGTCGGTGAAGATGTATCTTTGTAGTCAATCTTTAGTACTCAGCTTAGGTTTCTTGTTTTGGGCTTCAACGAAGTCCCTCTCTTGATCCTCTATCCACTTTTGAATATCTATCTTCGATGGGAACCACCTTGACATTCCCTTACATAGATTCTGGTCCTGGTAATAGAACCATTTGTTGGCACAGAGGCAGACCCAAGGTTCACTCCAAGAGCACACCAACAAGACCTAGCTACTGGCCCTTTCGGCAACACCTGTGAAGCAGATGCAGTCTCACTCGAAGCATCTATGAGGGGGTTGCAGGACAAAGATGTATACAACCAGGGGAATATCAAGTGGATCTAGCACAATAACAACACAACATGCATCTATCACTTATCAAGCTAGATCTATCCTTTCGTGCTATAGATCTGATATAACACAGTAATACAATTAACAATGTAACAACGATAGAGATCAAAGTATCAATCCCACACACAACACGAGATATACGTGGTTCACCCTCTCCCTAGGGATACGTCCACATAACTGTGCTTGTGATTTATTAAGGTAAATCATACAATTCTTGTCTACGCTCTCATCTAGAAGATCCTCTTTCTCTTCCTCTGTCTCTCCCCTTCCTGTGCACCTAGCTGCAGGACTTGACCTTCACACATAGCTGAAGATCTTACAATACCATAAGGCTCTCTC
Source organism: Picea engelmannii (assembly GCA_009831015.1). Lineage (NCBI taxonomy): Eukaryota > Viridiplantae > Streptophyta > Pinopsida > Pinales > Pinaceae > Picea > Picea engelmannii. The sequence continues at coordinate 7,267 of ML867840.1, forward strand.
TCTCAACACTTCTCTCCCACAATACAATAATCTCTTATCCAACAATAGAGATAGATCAACAACAATATTGTACCAATACTCAATGACCAACCCGACCCAGGTCCTCTTGACCTTTATTTATACATTACAATACCTCACCGACAACCTTAGGCCAAAACCTAGGTGCCAAAACCATAGATACCAAAACCCTAGATGTCTAAAACCCTAGATCAACTTGACCCACTTTTTCTGGGCTTCACCAACTTGTCTTTCCTTTCTTCTCACGCGGTGCTCCAAAGCATCCAACGATGGATTTTTATGCTTGCTGAGTTGTCCTTGATCCATCTTCCTTGCTGATCTGTCATCCCCGATCTCCTCATCCAACGGCTTGCTTTTCCGCACTTCACTCCATCTTTTTTGCTCTTTTGCTCACTTCACCCTAGTGACAGTCACCGTGTCTCCCGCGAAGCTTGATTTTTACCTTTTCTTCCTTGTTCTTCGCTCCCTTCCATAACCAAGGGCCAATAGTCACCATGGGGATTGAGGTCGAGCCTACTTCAGCCATAGAGAAATAAAAATGCTTCAACATAATGGATGAATCCTATGGGATGTTTTGTTTGAGCATATCTCCAGATCTCCTCTTCCATGTTGATACTTGCAAGACTCCTACCGATGTTTGGACAAAGTTGGAGGATTTTCTAGGAAAGAAAGACAACCTAAGAGGTCATCAAATAGAGAATGATCTACATGCACTGGATCCAAGTTATTTCAATACCCTACAATGACTACTTCTGTAAGTTTAAAACTTTGCTTTCACATGTTAGGGTTTGTGGAATTGATAAGAAAGATGAAAAGTTAATCTTTTCAATTCTAACCACACTAGGACCAGAGTATTCTATTTACAATTCTTCTTTTCCTACTACCAGGTTAGCTATGGGGTCAACATGGAAGATTCCATCCCTGGATGAGTTCATGGAGTCACTTATCCATGAGCAGACACATCTCATCCAAATAGGGTCACTCAAGAATTCAAAGACCCATGCACTTACAACTCAAGGAAGTTCAAAGAAGAATAAGAAGAAGAGCAAGGGTAAGAAGGACCAAGAGAAGAATAAGGAAAGTAAACAAAAGTACACAGATGATAGTTCGATTTCTAAGGCATCAAATATAAGGAAGGATAATACCAAGTGTTCCTACTATAACATAGGGTTTCCATCCTGATATTTCTCGCACTAAAGTCCATAGATATCATGGCACAATCACTTGAGCACCATCAACTTGAGGATTGTATTTTGAATCATGCAAGGAATAATCCATCATCAGAAAGAGGTAATGTTCATGCATTAATTTCTATTTCATATTATCCTAATTCTTGGGTTCTTGATTCAGGGGCTACCCATCACATGGCCTCATCAAATATAATTTTCTCATACTTGGAGGCTTGTTCTGGACCACCTATATTCATGGGAGATGATTCTCCTTCTGATGTGTGTGGTAGGGGTAGAGTTGATGTATACCATGGATTCTTTTAGGATGTACTTCATGTTCTGAACCTTTCAGTGAATCTCCTCTCCATCTATCAAATCACTCATTCAGGTGTAGGGAAGAAGGCATAGTTCACTCCAGACTCAATTATTATTTCTAAATTGTCAGATGGTTCAAAAATTGTTGTTAGTGAGGTTAATCACCATTCCAGGTTGTATACCTTCTCTCAATTTACTCATAAATCTGATTATATATCTCTTCTAACACATGCTAATGAAGATTCTAGGTTGAGGAGTGTTAAGTTTGAAGATGGTCCTTCACATATACCTCCATAACAATCAACACCTCCATCTCCACTGGCACTAGTTGCAAAACTTCATTAGACTTATTCTGATCAGATATTTGAATATGATATCTCTGATATTTCTGATCAATGGAAATACGTTGTAGGTCCATAACATCTACCACAATGGGCACAATAGACTCTTCAAGCAACAAGTGATCTCGTCGATCCACAAAGAACTAGATATTTATTTATGGAGCCTCCGAAAGCTCTTACTTCCACAGAGACTTTGCTACCTATTTGTTGTTATATGGTACTTGGATCAGACTCTTAATCTTATGCATAGGATGAAGGAAAACCCCAATTGGGAGGAAACTATGAAAGATGAGTATAATTCCCTGATGGAGAACAACACATGGGAGTTGGTTCCTCTACTTTCCAACATAAAAATTGTTAGATGTAAGTGGATTTTCAAGACAAATAGGGCTACTGATGGATACATTACAAAGAAAAAGGATCAATTAGTAGCTAAATGTTTCTTACAGGTACAAGGCATTGATTATGAAGAGACTTTTGCACCAGTTGCCAAGATTGATTCCATTATGTTAGCTCTAGATATTGCAACAACTAGAAAGTGGGAGGTACACCATATGGATGTGAAGAATGAATTATTGCATGGATATCTTAATGAGGAGATATATATGGAGCAACCAGAGGGATATGTTAAGGATATATCATTAGTTTGCAGGTTGAGGAAGTCATTGTACAGACTCAAGCAAGCACCTCATGCATGGTATGCTAAAGTGGGCTCTTATATTCTCCATATATGTTTTCTTATATGTAGATCATATCCTAACGTGTATATGATGAGAAAAATAGATTCCCTTCTACTGATAGTTCTATGTGTAGATGCTTTACTCATCACATGGAGCTCAACCTCCTCCATTACTATAGTGAAGACCTCTTTGCATAACATGTTTCCTATTTTATATATGGGATTGTTACATTACTTTATTGGTCTTGAAATAAGATAGAATGATTTAGGAATCAAATGTATCAGTCCAAGTATGCCATAGACATACTTGATAGGTTTTAGATGATAGGTTGCAAGATAGATCCAACACCCTTTTAGTCATGGGTTAGACTAGAGGATGTCGATGCATCACCTTTGGTTGATTGTACTAGATATCGATAGTTAGTGGGGAGTCTTATCTACCTTACACACTCTCAACCAAATATCTCTTATGTAGTTGGATAAGTTTCTAGGTACATGCATGGGCCACATGAGCTTCAATGGAAGGCAACAAAGAGGATTCTCAGATATGTCAAGAGGACTACCAGCTTTGGTATACACTATGCAACAAGATCTTCCTTAGATATTGTTGGTTACCCATACTTAGATTGGGCAGGAGATAACACTGATACCAATTCCACTTCAGGATATGTCCTCTACCTTGGATCAAGACCTATTTGTTGGTCAAGTAAGAAGAAATAAAAAATGGTTTTATCATCAACAAAGGTAGATTACATGGGTGCAATGAATGTTACTACTCAATATATTTGGTTGAAACACTTTCTTACAGAGTTGGGAGTTCATTTTCATTGTCTGACAATTATATCATGTTATAATCAAAGTAATCTCAAGTTGTGTAGAGACCTAGTTCAAAGGCAGTGGACCAAGCACATCAAAGTTCATATGCACTTTATTCAAGGACATATTCATGGTGGAGTCATTGATATGTAGTTCTGTCCATATTCAGAGTAGGTGGAAGGCATCTTCACCAAGCCTTTCAATAAACATAAGTTTGTCTCATTGAAGGAAATTCTAGGAGCA
>ML867840.1:10901-21019 GCA_009831015.1 Picea engelmannii
TGGGTTTTCCCTCTTTACCTCACTTTTGTTCAGTTTTTATGCATCTATATTTGTAGATGAGTACCTAACATGGTTTCATATTTCTGAGACTCATAATTGTGCACACCCCAGTTGTATTTCAAGGTGGTGTTTGGGTACATGCTCAACTACATACTTAGTCATATACTCATTTTTCCTTTTTTCCACTTTCTCAGGAAGACTTCTATTCATAGTGTGTATATTTATAATAGGTGTATTTTTATCCTGTGGCTACCTATATGTAATACTATGGGTTTCCAAAACTATGGGCTCATTAACCACCATTAGGTAAATTCCTATTTTCTAGGAGGAAGAGCGTTTCATTCCTTGATTTTAAGAGATAATTCCTATTTCATGGATAGAGATCACACTTGAGTGAGAATATTATTCTTATAGATAAGTGTGCATTACCCATCTTATTCTTGGAGTTAACCTATTTCACTTATTTACCTATTTTTAATGACTTTCCATATTTATGAAATTCTCTCTCAATTAGGAATTTAGTTCCATTTTTGGGCTCTAGTCTTATTCTAGGAGAGTTTTTCTATTGTGGAATGCATGTTGACTTCATGAAGAGTTCTCACTTGAGTTCACACCTTATTTTTTACATTTTCTTATTATTAGCAACTTTTCACTTTAGTTAACTCTTGCTAGTGGGAGTGGTTTCTTTTTTACTTGAGCATGCACATGGAAACCCCATCCTAGTGTACATTACTCCTCTTGTGGAGAGTTCTATATATTGTACTCATGATCAAGGATTAATATAATGTGATTCAAGTTGGTTTCTTAGTCTCTTATGTGTGAAGATTGATTCTATTTTTCTCTCTCCTCTCTTTCTTTTGCAATTAACTAATGTAGTATTTCCTACTCACAATTAGATCTTGGAGTGTCGTTTAATCCTACACACTGGAAATATCACTAGATACTTCTCATATTGAATGGACCCATATGAGAAGTTGTGGTGCTGGTGCAGTTCAAGTTCAATGGACTCAACTAAAGGAAGTTGAGGAGACAGAGGTGGATTTTCATCCTCACTATCAACATTTAAAGAAGAAATTAGAATATGATTAGAAGATGACACAAATATCAAAGATGGTTCAGAGGATGAAGATGGAACAAACACTGAATTAGGCTCGTAAGCCAATATATTTTCATCAAACTTAACATCTCTTCTAATAATTATTTCATTGGAATGAGGTTGAGGAACTCTATAGCATTTTACATCTTCAAAATATCCAACAAAAATGCACTTCTCACTTTTATCCTGTAATAATTTCCTTTGTTCATTGGGATTGTGAGCCCATGTTTCACTACCAAACACATAGAAGTGGTTTACATCTGGTTTAATTTTACTCCATGCTTCTTTCATTATTAAAGTTGTAAAATCCTTTGTGAGAGTTTGATTTACAATGTAATTGGCACAATAAGTGGCTTCCACCCAATAATGAAGATTTAATCCCTTAGATTGGACCATACAATTTTCCATTTCCTTTAATGTTCAATTATTTCTCTTAGCAACACCATTTTTCTATGGTGTATATGGAATAGTACGTTGCATTTGAATGCCCTATGTGGTGTAACAACTTGAAAATTTGTTGTTCACATATTCACCTCCATTATCTATTCTTAACCTCTGTATTTGATGTTCAAATTATTTTTCTACAAGGGCCTTGTAGGCCAAAAACATGTTAAAAAAATTACTTTTAAGTTTTAATAAATAAACCCAAGTGTGTATGGAGAAGAGCTAATAAGTACTTGCACCTAGAGGAAGAAGGAGAAGAAAGCAAACCACACAAATCACTACAAACAATATGCAAGCGGGTTGAGGCATGCCAAGAGGCATGTTTGCCAAAAATGTCCTGATGATATTTGTTGAGAATGCAGCAGGCACAAACACCTTCTCTATAAGAAATGAGAGGAAGAACAATCACCATATTTTCATTACATAGTTTTTGCAATGAGAGATAGTTTATATGACTAAACAAACCATTCCAAAGTTTGCTAAAATCATTGCTATGAGAAATAAAATATGATGGAAAATATGATTACCCAAATTTGTCAAATTTATACAAGTTGGTAATATCATCAACAATTTTAGTTGCTAGGACATGCTTAGGATATTTTAAATCCTTGATTACAATTTGGTGAGGTGAAAACTCTATTGTTTTACCTTCATCCAAATGAGGGATTTGATATAATTATAGAAGTTTGTAGCAGAGACTTGGAACACATAATACATCATTAAAATGACCATAATCTAACTAAATTTTTCCAGACCCTACAATAATAATAGATCTATCATCACCAAGAAATATTTTCTTAGTGCCACATTCATTAAGAGAATAAAAAATGGCTTTATCCTTATCCATATGATAATATGTTTCAAAATCAACAAGCCACTCATTAGAAGAAGAATTGGATGTTGCATTTAAGGAAAAACTAGAAGTGAAAAGTGCGTGTTCATGAGAAGAAGAGTTGGACGAAGAAGAATCAAGATTGATGTTTTTATTTTTCATTGCTGCTTCTAATCCCCCAATATTTTTAAACATTTAGACTCTATATGACCATATCACCCACAAAAAATGCAATGTGTGTCAGTCTTCTTACTTTTTATTTTTATTTTTTTCCTTTGTCACCATTCAAAATAGAATCTGGTTGAGAGGGTTTGAGACCCTTTTTTTACTTGTTGTTTCTTGTTGTCACTTCTTTGGATGATTGGATTTATATTTCTGTTGGGACACTAGGGATTTGATAAATGTACCTATAGTGTTGATGAATCCAATATGCCAAAGCTTATATTTCTCTCTAATTAGTCACAAAAAGACTCAAGAGAGGGTGTTGTGTAAGAATCCCATAGAGATTCTCTGGTGGAGTGAAAAGTAGATACACAAATAGAGCATACACTACCAATATTAGAAATAATAACATATATACATTGGTCATCCTTCATAGTTTTTTTACAGTCTTTAAGTAAAAGTTTAAGTGTTTTGAACTGAGATAAATAATATTCAATGCAAGAGAAGTCATTGGGATTTAAATAAATGAATCAGTTTTCAAGCCGATGGGATTAGATTACATTGTGTTTACCAAATACAACTTCCATCTTATTCCAAGCTTCATCTAGGTCATCAATTCCTTGAAGGTGAAATTGTAAATCAAGATAGATGGACATTCTGATTATTTCCTGCCACTCTTATTATCCTATTTGGATTTCTTTGTAGCATCATTTCAACCTTTTTCTTTTCCTAGGGTAATCTCTTATAGTTATTTACTTCATAGTACATCATGTTGATTTTGTAGTAGATTCAACCCATGGTATGCACTAATACCATGTTGATCTTTTACCACTCTACTCAACACTTGACAATTAGCTCAAAACAAAATCACTTTATCTACTAAAAGCACAACTGAGTAATTAATTGAACATGCAGCGGAAACATAAAAGAGGAAACCAAATCAAGCACACATAAACACCAATATTTTTAGGTATAAACCCATGGAAAAAACCCAAAGGGAAAACTAGTCCAATGGTGATTTTATTAAGGTCAAATCAGGGCTCCCATAACAAGGAAAATGGCCCACAGAGAGAATTATACACTGTAGAAAAACCTAGAAACTCTTGTACCATTGTACAACCTGTTTTGGCATGTTTCTCGAGGCATACATGATTCTCCCTCTTGTGATACACATATATACACGATTCAACCCATTTTGAATCACACATCTGTACAAAAATCCTGTATGACAAGCTCCGTACGATCCAACTTTTTCCTATGGATTTTGTTGATTGAAACACACCTGCAGATGCTTCTACTCTCTCTCTCTCTCTCTCTCCTCCTTGACATGTATGACCTCTATATGGAATCATGAATCATGTTCCTTTGTGATCCAACCCTATGATCAAGACTTGGATGAAATCTCTTCACCCAACCTGTAAGATCTCCTCACTCCAGTGTAAGCAAAAGTTATTCTTTGCTTCTATACTCCTCACACTAGAAAAAGTAATCCTTTTCTATCCTCAACCTTGGTATCTCACCAAAGTCTCTCACTTTTATATTCTATCAAAAGTGACTTCATCTCAAAGTGACTTCCTCCTTCACTCTAGTCTTTCTTTTATAATCATGAGTTAAAATCTATTTCTAATATTTAAGGTGATCTACGGTTGATATTACTTCTCACACTCACTTAAGATTTAGATTACATGATGCATGCTAAGCATGTTTCTAAAATAACTCAATTCACTAATAAATAAAATATTACTTTAATTAATTCCTTTTAACTAAAGTAAACTCAAGACTAGAAGATTCTTTGATGACTTCCACATGCTAGACACATGCCAATGCGTAAGTACATGTCCGATGCTACCACCAACATCACCACTCCCTCTTAATAAGGAAGGTACTTCTCCCACATGGAGTTGGCTCAATATTCACTACTAGATCTGCTACCATGCCTTCTCTCCAATATAATTCATTGGCTTCTCCTTCTAACACAGAAGCTATCCCCACCATGATGGTCTGACCCGTCTTCGAAGACTCACTGCCTCTAAACATGATCCTAGAAGTATCCTTATCTAGAGCATCCTGGATGTCCATATCGTACCATGAATCCTTCTTGAAAGATTTGGAAGGATTCTCTTTCCCACCTGAACCTAAAGGATGAATCCCTCTGAGCTTCTCAACCTTCGGAGCTACCTGCTCCATGTTCTCTACCACTTTGCTACTTTCCACTACTCGCATAGGCTATCCATTTATCCTATACAATTTTATCTCTCTAACTCCAAATAAAACTGATTTGTTTGAGCTAGATCCTCTGGGCATGATGAGCGCCTTTCCAGCTCAGAATAATACCTCATAGCCCTTCTTCTCAATCACTGAGACTGAGATCACACTCTTCTTTAGTTATGGCACCCATAACACATCCTGTACTCTCAAAACACCTCCTGAATCCATCCATAATGGCACTGTTCCATATACCTTCATTGCATGCTTGGTCCCCATACCAAGTTCCACATGCACCTCTGATTCAGAATCCATGAATATCTCGAACACCTCTCATGCTCTTGTCATATGACACATGGATCCACTATTTTCCAACCATGCACCATCCAATATAGTGCCCAAGGAAGTCTGGGAAACAATTAAGAACTCTTTCTATTCAAACTTCTTGCAAAACTCATCCACTTGAGTCTTTTCCAACACAACTACATCTGGTTTCATTTCATCCCCCCCTTATTCCTGTGTGAACATTGCCCTGTATAATGTCCAAACTTGTGACATGCAAAGCACTTGAACTTTGTCATGTCCTTCTTCTTATTTCCATATTGAGTGATAGACTCTCCACTGACAATCTTTCTGAACTTTCCCTTCCTTTCCTGGCTGGAAATTGAAAATTTCTCATCATGGATACTCTTCAACCCATCCTTGGACTCTAACCGAGTCTCCTCCTGAACACAATTTGTCCATAGTCTATCAAAACCTAACACTATCTCTCATGCACAAATCCCTTGCATAAAAGGATTCCAAGACTTGGGAAGACCTATCAACGCTACATTCACCAACTTAACATCCTGTACTGTCTCGCCAATGGATGCAAGTTGATCTCAGATCTATGTAATATTCATAATATAGTTCAAAATTGTGTCCTCACTGGACATCTTGACAACTTGAAGCTGGTGCTTCAAATGTAGCAACTTGCATGTATTCTTGTTTTGGTATAGAATCACCAAAGCATCATACATTTCCTTGGTAGATTTATTCTCAACAATGTGCAAAATCAAGTGATCCTTTACAGATTCTAGCAACACCTTCTTGGCCTACACTTCCTTCTTCTTGTGAGCTGCCAATTCCAACTGATAAGTAAGATTTTCAATCACAAACTCAACATACTCTTTGAGGTCATTCTCCTCTAATGGAAGAAGAAACCTTGCCTTCCAAGCCCAAAAGTTTGTTTCCCCTTCTAACCTATCCTCAATCTTCAATGTGTTCACCATCTCTAAGATATGATCTAATAACCCTTTGCTGAAACTGTTGTTTCCTTGAAATCCGTCCTTCAGTTTCCCTTCCTGGTTATCAACTTGATAAGATATATCCTCTTTTGTTTCCTCACTTTATAGACTAGGCTCCCTCTTTCCTTCAAAACCTCGGCATTGATACCATGCTTATTTTTCAGTGGATTCAACCCTTGATATGCACTAATATCATGTTTATATTTTACCCCTCTACTCAACACCCGACAATTAGCTCAAGATAAAATCTCTTTATGTACTAAAAGAACAACTGAGTAATCAACTAAACATACATCATAAACATAAACAAGGAAACCAAATCAAGCACACATAAACACCAATATTTTCAGGTATAAGTCCCTAGAAAAAATTGGAGAGAAAACCAATCCAATTATGATTTTATTAAGGTCAAATTAGGGTTCACGTAACAGGAAAAATGGCTCACTGAGATAATTATATAGTGTAAACAAACCTGGAAAATCTTGTGCTACCGTACGACCTATTCTGACATGTTTCTCGAGGAATACATGATTCTCCCTCTTGTGATCCACATATATACACGATTAGACCCACTGTGAATTGTGTATCTATACAAAATCCCATACGACAAGCTCCGTATGATCCAACCTTTTCCTATGGCTTTTGTTGACTGAAACCCACCTGTAGTTGCTTCTTCTCTCTCTACTCCTTAACCTGTATGACCTCTATTTGGAAGTCCTTCTCCACCTATCCAAGATCTTGAATCACGGTCCTTTGTGATCCAACACTCTTATCAACACTTGGATGAAATCTCTTCACCCAACCTGTGAGATCTTCTCACTCTAGTGTAAGAAAAATTCCTTCTTTGCTCCTACACTCCTCACACTAGAAACAATACTTATTTTCCATCCTCAACCTTGGTCTCTCACCAAAGTCTCTCACTTCGATCTCCTATCAAAAGTGACTTCCTCCTTCACCATAGCCTTTCTTTTATAATCATGAGTTACAATCTATTTCTAATCTTCAACGTGATATACGATTGAGATTACTTCTCACACTCACTTAGGATTTAGATTACATGGTGCATGCTAAGCATGTTCCTTAAATAACTCAATTCACTAATAAATTCAATTTTACTTGAATTAATTCCTTTTAACTAAAGTAAACAAAAGACTAAAATATTCTTTGATGACTTCCACATGCTAGACACATGCCAATACGAAAGTACCTGTCCGATGCTACCACCAACATCAACACTTTCTCCATATGAGATTTCCATGAGAAGTAATTGGTATTGGTAAGAAAAAAATCACTTGGAGTAGCCATATTAAAACATGCAAGTAATATGGATTCAAAGGTTAAAATTGTCTATTTGGATGGAAAGCTCTTGAAAAAAGAGGCAGTTTAAAAAAATGGCACTGAAAATGGACTTCGGGCGTCAACGTTATGCCATTTGGAAAAAAGACATAAAAGGTAATCAATGTGCCACATAGTAGGTAGAAGTTGGCTCATATGGTGATGGATGCACAATGGTGATGTTGAGTAAAAATTCCCTTCCTTTTCTAACTTTTCATATAAGCTTACTTTTATAAATACGTTATGAAGTGACCCATTTTTATAAAATAAGTGAGAATCACTTTTACAATGAAGTTACATTATCAATTAAAATAGCATGCAAAAAACAACTTAAAAATATGTATATATTAAAGTTATTTTATAGTGTTTCATTTTTATAATTGAAGTGAAATTCACTTTGCAATAAAGTTATGTGAAAACTTAAGGTTGCATTAACTTTTTCACAAAGTAACTTAATAAAAAGAGAGACTTCACCTCAAGACTTATTATTTAAAAAAGTAACTTTCAACCAAGTGAGCTAATGTTAAATATATAGCAAATGTTATGGAGGAGGAGTGTTTTTTTTACTCTTTGTGTTGAAGTGTGTGATTACCCCCAAACCCCTTGTTTTTTCTTGCAAAAAACTTCAACATGGTTGCACACACAAAAAAGAAATTTTTTGGATTCCCAAAATTTTTGAATAATGGAATTATATCTCTGTTAGCTTTCTTGAAACATGCAATTTTTCTCTCCATTTTTAATTTGTTTAGATTGCATAGAGCATAAAGAAACGAGCATACATAGATAAAAAAACACTTTCATCTTAGTTTTTTATTTTTCGATATTGCAGAAAGTGCACGACAAAGATCATATACTGATAATTAAGAGTAGCAAATGAAGAATAAAATATTAAAACCAAAATATTAACTCATAATTAAAAAAAGGGCATAATCAATCTTTATACCTCTAGATTTGACAAAAATGACTGTATCTTGGGTAAACATGTTATGATCCAACACCTTAAAAATGATAAAAAGTCAATGAATATAGTCCACTTCGAGGGGGAAACCTCCTTTTACAATATATCAAATTTAGAATACAATATGAGATGAGATAACATGATCCTAAGGCTAGGTCTCCTTGGGTACAATTATGATGAAAGGATGCAATGAAGGGTTCTATCCGACCTACAAATATGACGATATAGATGCAATAATTAAATATCTAGGGCTTAATAAGGGGTTTTATACATAACAAAGAGATTTGTCTAGAGATTAACATGACCCTCCCTTTCAAACTACTGTTTTCCTCAACACTTGAATAACCACAGGTGCTTCTGCAAGAATAACTTATCTTCCCATGTTGCCTCTTCCACTAGTAGGTTCTTCCATTTAACGAGGTACTCTATAATTGCTCGATTCTTCATCTGCTTAATTCTTGTTTCAAGGATTGTTTCAGGCTCTAGTATGATTTTCCCTTCTTCATTGATCTCTGGTAAAATATTTTGGACTATGATCTTGTTGCCGATGACCTTCTTTAAGAAAGAAACATGGAAGATTGGATCATGTACATGTGAATATGGAGGCAAATCCAATTTGTAAGCCACACGTCTAATTCATTTCAAAACCTTACAGGGGACATAATGTTTGGGTGCTAATTTATTGTCCTTCTTTTGTTTCTTGAGGGATATTTGTTTGTATGGTTGTAGCCTCATAAATACCCAATACCCCACTTCAAATTCCCTTTCACTGCGATGTTGATCCGCTTGTTATTTCATCCTATTTTGTTGCATAACCAAGTTGTCCTTAAATAGTTTGAGAACCTCTTGTTGGTTCCGTATATGGTTCTCCATTGCTTGAACCTTTGTATTCCCTTTCAAGGGTGATGTAATGGATGGAGGATGATATCCAGAAAGTGCCATAAATGAGGACATTTTTGATCAAGTATGGAAAGATGTGTTGTACCACCATTTCACCAAGGGAAACCATTTTACCCATTATGTCTGTTTATCATATGCAAAGCAACAAATATATCCTTATAGACATTTATTCACAATCTCAATTTTCCCATCGGATTAGGATGGTAAGATGAGCTATGAGCCAATTGAGTACCCAAACAAGAAAATAATTTTGCCTAAAAAATTCTAGTGAAAATTAGATTTGTCACTTACAATAAACTTGAGGATTCCATGTATCTTTTGAATTGTTTCCATGAATGTTGTGGCTACTGTATTTGCTTTAAAAGGATGAGAGAGAGTGAGAAAATGGACATACTTTGTCCGTTGATCCACTACTACCATGATGGAAGTCTTTTTTTCGAATTTGGGTAAACCTGTAATAAAATCGATTGAAAATTCTTCCCAACATTGAATTGTTATAGCTAATGGTTGTAGGAGACCTGGTATCTTGATTGTGTCTCCCTTTTTCTGTTGGCAGACCAAACATTTAGACAAAAAATTTTGAACATAATTTTTAAGACCTTACCAAAAAATGTCCTTCTTGATCATGTGGCACATATTCAAGAATACTGAATGTTATCCTATAGGAGAAGTGTGCAATTCCAGAAGGACCTTTTGTTTGAGTTGGGAATTCTTACATAAATATAGGTGATCATGATACCAGAGAAATTTATTCTTCCATACAAAATTATCTAATGAACTGGGGTCCTCTTGTAGTTGTTGAATGATCTTGCATACTTCTTGATCTTCCTTCCATTCTATCCTTGCTTCTTCCACCCAATCGGATTGCAGAATATAAATAACACATAGTGCACCTTCTAT
>WSFP011436707.1:0-21018 GCA_009831015.1 Picea engelmannii
CCCTTTCTAGATTCATTTTTGATAATGTACTTACATGATATATTGGTTTATATCTCTACCTAGGAAGAGAATATATCCCATAGCATGTAAGTGTTAGAGAATCTAAAAAATCATCAACTACTGGATACCTTAAGAAATGTGAGTTTGATCAGCAATCATCAGTGTATTTCGGGTATGTGATTAGTGGAGGGGAACTCGAGATAGATCCCATGAAGATGGAGGATATCCTCAAGTGGCTAGTTCCTATTAATTTTGATGAAGTTAGGAGATTTGTTGGGGTAGATCAGTACCTATGGAAGTTTATAGAACCCTTTTTAGTTGTAGTTATGCCACTTCATATCATAATATCCAGCAATAATAGTTTCTAGTGGGGGAAGAATCAACAGACAGCTTTCAATGAAATGAAATGGAAGATCATTCAAGCATTATTTCTTGCATTTTTTAATTTGAAAAATCCTTTCAAAGTGGATAAGGATGCAAGTGGATATCTTATCGAATTGGTATTGATGTAGGGAATTAATTCGATATGTTATCATTATGAAATGTTTCATGTTGGATTCTTGAACTACCCTACATATGTAATGGGAAAGGAAACCATTATCCACACTGATCACCGAACATTGTAGTATTTGTAGGCATAGAGTAAGGTTCAGTAAACCACACCCTACAAGTGAATGATATTTTTGTAGCGATTCCATCTAGTAATCAAATATAAGAATGGAAACACTAATAAGTTAGAAAACATGATTTTAGGGCCACCCACATCCAATATTACAACTTTGGGAACTCTTATGCACATGGAACCTTTTACCCATGATGCATACAAAGAGGCATGCATAAAAAATTAGGACTTTAAAGAGGTGTTTTAACAGCTATATGGATAAATTTGTGTAGAATAATGATGCAAGAGCATCGTGCAAAGCCAAAGCGCGTGACTAAGACAAAGGAATAACTGGACGCGTGGAGAAAGAAAAAGAGCACGTTTCCATAAAGAATTGTTTTGAATTTTGGAACAAAGTCATTAATGTAATAGTTAAGAAGAACGTACTCGCATTTATACTTTGGAGATTGTAAACAGACCTGGGGAAATTCTCCCATCAGTCTTTTGTATTAAGGCATTTATGCATAGTTAATGAAAGTAGGTAGATATGAATGATAGATTAGACAGTTTTAGAACATAGGAGGGAAAACGGATATAGACACCCTCATTCTTGTACCATTGTATCATTAACACATTAGCATAGAGAAGAAAAGGAGAGTTGTAGAAGAGGAGTTGTAGAGGAGAATTCCATGTACAGGAGCTTTGAATTAATATATGAAGCTTTGAGCCAGGGTGAATGGTATGTTGATGGTTGTTTATTCTCTCTGTTATGGATTTGTTTTAATACTGTGTGTATGTATGATTTCATGTTGAATGTTTGAAGTCTGAGAGAAGAGAGAGAATGAGTTTCAATTGTTTCTCTTCCTAAGTGGGAGAAGTTCCTACAAGGAGTGCAGTGAAACGTCCGCAAGGAGTGTTTTGACGAAGGTTCAGAGTTTATCTCTGAAAGCTCAGGAGGGATACCGTTGTTCTCATTCCAACAGAAGTGTAAGTGAAGCACAGACGCCGTGCAAGGTGTGCATAGGCTATTGAGAGTCTTAGGAATTATCAACTAAAGGAAGGATTTGAGAACTGTTATTGCATAGAGTGCACAAAGTCGAAAGGTCAAATACCCAGGAGTATTTGAAAGGTTGCCGCAAGGAGTGCATGCAGGAGTTCTTTCAAGGCTTGAAATTTACAAAGAAATCTTAGAAGGGTTAACGTCGTTGAAGTATTCAAAGGAGGATGAAGATTGAAATACTTCGAAGGGAGACGAGGTTCGAAGTCATCCAGTAGAAGTAAAGTCCAGAAGGGAGAACATTGGTTCATTTCACAGAAGTTGTACAAGAGCAAAGGAGTGGTCATAATTCTCTGAGGAGAGCTCGTGAAGTCGCGAGGACCATGGGATCCAGAGAAATTGCAGGGTGATTAGAGGCAGGTGAACTCATCACTCTAGGATCTAGAATCAACGTGGACCGTTGATCATGCTTTATACAAGCCATCAGATTATTTCATCATTTTGGGGTTCTTGATGACAAGGAGTTGAGCGCAGTGGAATGAAAGTCCCGAAGTCACGAGTTGTGACAGGAATTGGTGTGGAGTTTAAGGATTTCGTCACTTTGGGTGTTGGGGAATAGGGGAGGTAGCGTTTTGGGATCGAGAGTTTCGAACTCCCGATACCTGGAAGCCCAAAATAAAGCAGGTCGTCGGATTGAGTGAGGCTCATGTGTATACATGGCACATCTGTCAGGTGGGGACCGCAAGGTGTCAGGTGGCGTGTACTCGTGCACTGAGGGGTCAACCCATAGTTTCCCTATCACATCTCATAATTTTGCAAAGAAGGAGCACGAAGGCCCTACACTCCAACTCGCAAGCTTGCGAGTTGCGAGAAGTGTGAAAGGGAAGTCATACTATCGTTGACTATCACATTTCAGGATTTTGTAAGAAAAGAGCATGAGAGCTCAACACTCCAGCTCGTGAGATCATGAGTTGAAAAAGACACTTGTGCCAGGGCTAGTTGTGGTCGTGTGGAGGTGAAGCTCGTACCTTGTGCCTGTTCGCATAAGGGTGTTTCATAAGGACCTGTGGATCGATTTATCGAAGGTTCTGATAGGGATCCGAAAGAGAAACTTTGGCTCAAGGAGGATTTGAACGATCCTACATGGACCTTGGACTTGGTTCGGGGGTATGCGTCAAGTGGTATCAGAGCCCAGAAAATGTTATTTTCTTTCTGTAGCAGAGAATAGAGGAATAATTCTTAGCCATGCTGTCGAGAAGAAGAGACAGACCAATGCATGATCCATCAGTGGAGAGTTAAATGCGTGAACTACGTGCTAGGATTGATGCCATGGAAACAACACAGAGGCACATAGTTAACGCTGGAGATATCAGCGAAACTAACAGTGAAAATGAAGCTGGACATGGAGAAGAAGTCGTAGTCGAAGATGCTACGGACGAATGCCTATTCAGGGTTGTCGCAAGGATAGGTGCCAGAGAAAAGATGGAGATTCCCATGTATGAAGGAAACCTAGATGTTGAAGAGATTCTAGACTGGATTAGAGCTCTAGATAAGTATTTTGACTATGAGGATGTCGAGGAAGACATGAAGGTCAAACATGTTGTCACTAGACTTAAAGGGCATGCAACTTTATGGTGGGATGAACTGCAAGCTGACAAACGCTTCAAAGGCAAGCAGAAAATCAAGAGTTGGGATAGAATGGTCGCGAAGATAAAATCCAAATTCATACCTAAGGATTACCAAATTACTCTATTTTGGAGGATGCAAAACTTGAGATAGAAGCTGATGACAGTGAAGGAGTACACTGAAGAATTATACAAGATAAACACTGAAGAATTCTACAAGATAAACACTGAAGAATTCTACAAGATAAAAGGTTTTCAGATACATGAATGGTCTGCGATATGACATCCAAGATGAGATGAGCATGATGATCAGTTGAAATGTAGAAGATGCTTATCAGATGGCTCTGGAAGCTGAAGAGAAGCTCAGCTGAAAGCAAGGTCCGAGAGGCCGAGGAAGAAGTCAAGATAGAGGCAAAGAAATTGCCCAAGACAGAACTCAGAGACCTCAAGAAGAGGGTAAGAAACCTCAAACTTAGCATGAGAGAGGAGGAAGCTCACAGAGAGGGCAATATGCCGATAGAAATACTTTTCCTCGAGCTAGAGGAAGAGGAAGAGGCAGAGGCGATGAAGTGAAATGTTTTGTCTGTGGGAAAAATGGACATAAATATTATGAATGTCCAGACAGAAAGAAAGAAAGTGGTGAGACTCACATTGACTAAGCTCAGAGATGGAGTGTTGAGGCAGAAGATGCCGAGGGCAGAAGATCCTTGATGATGAGGAAAGTTCTCTTGAAGCCAGAGAAAGAGGCAGAGAACCCAACCCAAAGAAACAGTCTGTTTCGAACTGCTTGCAAGACAAAAGACAGGGTATGAAAAGTCATCGTGGACAACGGTAACATAGACAATCTCATTTCTACAGAGATGGTAGAAAAGATGGAGCTGGAGACTATCGCACATCCAAGCCCATACAGAGTTTCGTGGCTACAAAAAGGACATCAGGTAAATGTCACTAAACAATGTTTAGTTGAATTTAAAATAGTGGGATATAAGGATGAAATATTATGTGATGTCATTCCCATGGATGTTTGTCATCTATTGTTGGGTAGACTATGGAAATATGACAGAAATATAGTTCATGATGGGAGAAAGAACACATACACCCTGGAGAAAAATGGGAGAATACACATGCTGTTGCCGATCAAGGATAAAGAAGTAAACCTAGAGGTGAGCAACATTGTACTTCTCATGAGTGGGAAGGAACTTCTTAATGAGGTTAAGAAGAAGGAAGACACACAATTTGTCATGGTCAGGAAGCCTAGAATTGTTTTAACCAGTACAAGAGTGGATGATTTACTAGAGGAAATCCAGGAGCTGCTGGAAGAGTTCATTGATATAGTAGTGCACGAACTACCTCATTCATTGCCACCTATCAGAAGTATAATTCATCACATTGATCTTATACTTGGAACCAGTTTACCAAACAAAGCAGCGTACAGGTTGACGCCATAGGAAAATTAAGAAGTCAAGAGGCAGGTCCAGGATTTAATGAACAAAGGATTGATTCGAGAAAGCTTGAGTCCATGTGTTGTTCCAACAATGCTCATCCCAAAGAAATATGGAGGCTGGAGGATGTGTACAAACTCAAGAGTGATCAATAAGATTACCATCAGATATAGATTTCCATTGCCAATGATGGATGATTTGATGGATTGCTTGAGTGGAGCAAGATTTTTTTCAAAGATTGATTTGAAAAGCGGATACCATCAAATTCGCATGAGAGAAGGTGATGAATGGAAGACATCATTCAAGACAAATGAAGGGCTATACGAATGGCTTGTCATGCCATTTGGCTTAACGAATGCACCCAGTACTTTCATGAGGCTGATGAACGAAGTCCTGAAGGATTTCATAGGGAAATTCATCATTGTGTACCTTGACGATATATTGATTTTCAACAAAACAAAAGCAGAGCACTTGAAGCATTTAGCTACAGTGATGAGGAGATTGCAGCAAGAGAAATTGCTGATAAATATGAAGAAATCATCATTTATGAGGACAGAGCTCATTTATTTTGGTTTTGTTATCTCTGCGAATGAATTGAAGATGGACCCGGAAAAGGTAAATGCAATCAAGAATTGGCCATCACCGAAAAGTGTGTTTGAAGTTCGAAGCTTCCATGGTTTGGAAATTTTCTACAGGAAATTCATCCGAAATTTCAGTGGAATTAGCACACCGATGATGGACATGGTGAAGAAAAGACACAAGGATTTTCATTGGACAGAAAAAGTAGAGAAGAGCTTCAACCTACTGAAGAAGAAGATCATTGAGCAGCCAATTTTGGTTTTGCCAGATTTCAGCAAGACATTTCAGGTCAAGTGTGACACGAGTGGATTTGCAACAGGAGCAGTCTTGAGCCAAGATGACAGACCAATCACATACTTCAGTGAGAAACTGAATGAAGCAAAGGTTAAGTACTCCACGTATGACAAGGAATTATATGTGTTCATACAAGCGATAAAGAAATGGAGGCATTATTTGGTTCCTAAAGAGTTTTCTTTGTATAGTGATAATCATGCTTTACAATTCGTGACTCAACAAGAAAAGTTGACCCAAAAGCATGCTAAATGGGTTGAATTCATGCAGAATTTTACTTTTGTAACTAAGCATATTTCTGGAACTGCTAACAAAGTTGTTGATGCTTTGAGCAGAAAATGTTTGCTTATGCAGGAATTCAGAGTCAAAACTTTGGGTTTTGATAACCTCAAAGAGATGTACAGAGATGACCCAGATTTTAAGGAAGCATATGAGGCATCTGAGAATCGAATTCTCAGGGACAGAAGCCAATGGACCAAATATATGATCCAAGATGGATTATTATTCAGGGGAAATCAGTTATGTATTCCAAAATGCTCCATGAGGGAGAATTTGCTGAAAGAAAAACATAGTGGAGGATTGGTCAGACACTTCGGTCATGATAAGACGTTCTCAAAATTGAATGGCTCATATTTTTGGCCAGGGATGAGGACAGATGTTAAGAATTTTGTGGACAGATGCAGAATTTGTCAGCACACAAAAGGGAAAAGGTGGAACACAGGATTATATCAATCACTACCCATAGCTGAGAGGTCATGGGATGCAGTGAGCATGGATTTTATATTGGGACTGCCAAGGACACAAAGAGGATTTGATTCAATCTTTGTGGTAGTTGACATATTTTCCAAGATGGCACATTTTATACCATGCCAGAAAACTAGTGGCGCAACACATATTGTGAACCTGTTTTTCAAGGAAGTCGTCAGACTTCATGGCTTGCCAAGGAGTATTGTTTCGGATCGGGATACCAAGTTCGTAGGACATTTTTGGAGGAATTTATGGAAGAATCTAGGGACAAGTTTGTCATTTAGCTCAGCGTATCATCCTCAAATGGATGGGAAGACAGAAGTTGTCAATAGGAGCTTGGGAGATTTGCTGAGAATCTTAGTGACTGAACACCACAGTCAGTGGGATCACATTCTGCCATAGGCGAAATTTTCTTACAATGATTCATTCAACAGAAGCACAGGGAAGAGTCCATTTCAGATTGTATATGGAATGCATCCTAGGGGAGTATCTGAATTGAAATATTTGGAACAAAATGAATTCAGAAGTGCTAGTGCAAAGGATTTTGCAGAAGCAATGAAGGAGCTTCACAGCAGAGTCAAGGAGCGATTGCAGAACTCGAGCCAAGAATACAAGCGCAGAGCAGATCAACACAGGTGAGAACTTCAATTTGAAGTTGGTGATCTGATTCTTGCACATCTGAGGAAGGAAAGGTTCCCAAGGGGGACATACAATAAGTTGAAGATGAAAAATATTGGGCCATGCAAGGTCATGAAGAAACTTGGGGCAAACACATATGAGATTGAATTACCCAATGGGGTCGAAATTTCACCGATATTCAATGTTGCAGATTTGTACCCTTACAGAGCTGAAGAAGCAGGAGAAGAGGATGAACAAACAGAGGTTCAGTGGACTAAACAAATGCCTGTAGCTGAAAATCCACAGATGGAAAGAATAATTGATAAGAGAGTCAACAGGAAGACCAGAAGAAAAGAGTATTTTGAATACTTGGTCAAATGGAAGGGACATCCAATTGAAGATGTCAGCTGGGAAGATGAAGCAGAAATTCAGAAGCATGGATAGACCATGCAAGAGCTCATGAACGTTCATGAAAATTTTCAAGCGAGGGAGCATCGTGCAAAGCCAAACCGTCCGACTAAGCCAAAGGAATAACTGGACGCATGGAGAAAGAAAAAGAGCACATTTCCATAAAGAATTGTTTTGAATTTTGGAACAAAGTCATTAATGTAATAGTTAAGAAGAACGTACTCGCATTTATACTTTGGAGATTGTAAACGGACCTGGGGAAATTCTCCCATCCATCTTTTGTATTAAGGCATTTATGCATAGTTAATGAAAGTAGGTAGATATGAATGATAGATTAGACAGTTTTAGAACATAGGAGGGAAAATGGATATAGACACCCTCATTCTTGTACCATTGTATCATTAACACATTAGCATAGAGAAGAAGAGGAGAGTTGTGGAAGAGAGAGTTGTAGAAGAGAGAGTTGTAGAGGAGAAGTCCATGTACAGGAGCTTTGAATTAATATATGAAGCTTTGAGCCAGAATTCATGGTGTTTTTTGTTTATACATGGTGAATGGTATGCTGATGGTTGTTTATTCTCTCTGTTATAAATTTGTTTTAACACTGTGTGTATGTATGATTTCATGTTGAATGTTTGAAGTCTGAGAGAAGAGAGAGAATGAGTTTCAATTGTTTCTCTTCCTGAGTGAGAGAAGTTCCTGCAAGGAGTGCATTGAAACGTCTGCAAGGAGTGCGTTGACGAAGGTTTAGAGTTTATCTCTGAAATCTCAGGAGGGATATCGCTGTTCTCATTCCAACAGAAGTGTAAGTGAAGCACAGACGTCGTGCAAGGTGTGCGTAGGTTGTTGAGAGTCTTAGGACTTATCAACTAAGGGAAGGATTTGAGGACTGTTGTTGCGTAGAGTGCACAGAGTCGAAAGGTCGAATACCCAGGAGTATTTGAAAGGTTGTCGCAAGGAGTGCATGCAGGAGTTCTTTCAAGGCTTGAAATTGCCAGAGAAAGCTCAGGAGGGTTAACGTCGTTGAAGTATTCAAAGGAGGACGAAGATTGAAATACTTCGAAGGGAGATGAGGGTCGAAGTCATCTAGTAGAAGTAAAGTCCAAAAGGGAGAACATTGGTTCATTTCCCAGAAGTTGTCCAGGAGCAAATGAGCAGTCAGAATTCTCTGAGGAGAGCTCGCGAAGTCGCGAGGACTGTGGGATCCAGAGAAGTTGCAGGGTGATTAGAGGCAGGCGAACTCATCACTCTAGGATATAGAATCAACGTGGATTGTTGATCATGCTTTATACAAGCCGTCAAATCATTTCAGCATTTCGGGGTTCTTGACGACAAGGAGTTGAGCGCAGTGGAACACAAGTCCCAAAGTCGTGAGTTGCGACAGGAATTGGTGTGGAGTTTCAGGATTTCGTCACTTCGGGTGTCGGGGAACAGGGGAGGTAGCGTTTTGGGATCGAGAGTTCCGAACTCCCGATACCCAGAAGCTTGAAATAAAGAAAGTCGTCGGATTGAGCGAGGCTCGTGTGTATACGTGGCACATCTGTCAGGTGGGGACCGCAAGGTAACAAGTGGCGTGTACTCGCGCACCGAGGGGTCAACTCATAGTTTCCCTATCACATCTCATAAGTTTGCAAAGAAGGAGCACGAAGGCCCTACACTCCAACTCGCGAGGTTACGAGTTGTGAGAAGTGTTAAAGGGAAGTGAGACTATCGCTGACTATCGCATTTCAGGATTTCGTAAGAAAAGAGCACGAAAGCTCAATGCTCCAGCTCACGAGATCACGAGTTGCGAAAGACGCTTGTGCCAAGGCCAATTGTGGTCATGTGGAGGTGAAGCTCATACCTTATGCCTGTTTTCATAAGGGGGTTTCAGAAGGACTTGTGGATCGATTCATCAAAGGTTCCGATAGGGATCCGAAAGAGCAACTTCGGCTCAAGGAGAATTAGAACGATCCTTGTGAGCAGATCTAGGCCTGGGAGTTGGGGGTCCACGTCAAATAATATGATAGTAAGGATAACTATCATCTCCATAATTGGTTTCTATACAAGCTAGACACTCTATATATTCATAAAGCTGAAATATTGTATATTATTAGAGAGGTTCACAACTTCAAGGTTGCGAGACATTTTGGTGTTGGAAATTCACAGTTGGAAACTTACTGAGGTATATGTATTGGCCCATAATGTAAGAAGATGTAGCTTGGTTTATTGGAGAATGTAAACTTCGATGTAATAGAAAGACTAGCAATAGAAAGCAAGGTTTATACCATCCCTTACCTATACCCACTAGACCTAGGTAACATCTCCATGGATTTTGTGGGTAGTTTTCCAACAACTAGGAAGGGACATGACTATATATTTGTGTTGGTTGATAGGTTTAGAAATATTTGTATTCTTATGCCTTATAAAAATGGTATCAAAGGAAAAGAAGTACTAAACATTCTCTTTGAAAAGGTTTGGGTGCATTTTTGGATTCCAAGGAGAGTCATCTCATATAGGGACACCAACTTTCTCAATTCCTTTTAGACTACACTCTGGGAGAAAATGGACACCAAGTTGAAGAGATCTACAAATTTCCTTCCATAGAGAGATATGTAGACAAAAGTAGTCAATAGCACATTGGTCCATATTTTGAGGGTTGTTGATGTTCATATTGGTCAAAATCCAAACAACAACCTCACGAGGATAAAATCCCCTTGTGTTTTAAAAGAGGTGGTACTCCTCTATTTTAGTCTTAAAGATATAGTTGATGTCCTTGGAGTGGAATTCCAAATGGGAAAATACTAAATAGAAAACCCTAAGTATTTATTGCTTTAATTTGTATATAAATGGTTCTTGATAACCGGATTTCTCCTTGAGTGCAACATTTGCTTGGAAATGGACCAAGTATCTTCTTAACAGTAAAAATATAAAGAAAGGATTTAATATCAAAATAAATATATGCTTAGATTCATTATTACAACCCTATGAAACACATGCAAGAAGAATAGGCATCCATATTTTCTCACAAGAAAAAAGAGTGAAATGGTGTTGATCACTTCAGAGAACTTTAAATGATTATTGCATTCAAAAATGAAAAGAATTTGATGGGCATACTCCAAAAATATCATACTCAAAACTCCCAAATTATGAGAAATCATTAAATTTAAACCCAGAAATAGTTCCCTGTGGAGTTATATATATAAAATATATATCACATTACAAAGCATTTCAGTAAACCATTTGACTAATTCTTAGAAACAAAGCTTTCCAAATGCAAGGACTAAACCTCCATGAATCAATTAGAGAACCATGGCTTACATTACGAGTCACATATATGGTTGTAAAATAATCCTATTGATCTTTTTTAGCAAGAGTCTTGGAAGAATAAAAGAAAAACACTAAAAAAACTAAGCCTTATGCTCAGTGCAGAAATACACACATAAGCCTTGAGATAAATCGTGTAGAAGAAGAAGTAGGAAAATGGAGATTTGTTTTTGCGGATGATAAATTTGGTTTCATTCTAAAGGATGAACAATGCTATCTTGATGATCAAAACCTCCTACTATTTTTATCTTCTAAACCCTTCTTTGATAATCTCTCTTTCTTTTAAATCTACTCCCAATGCTTCTTTGAAGTAGTTAGGGTTTTTGTTCTTCTGGAAGATCTCACATGCTTCCTGTTTTTGGAATTAATGCTTCTTAATGAATTTGTGTCATTGAAATTCTTCCCTCCAATTGGGACCCACTTCAGTCTTTTATAAAAGTTATTTAATGAACTTTTACTTCAAAACTTTAAAACTAACTGCTTGAAGAAATTGGACTTTGTTTTAATTTTTTTATTATGATAAATGACTTCTTGGCCATGGAAACCATTCTATAAATAATCTTAATCATCTCATATTTCCAACTAGTCCTCTTGAGTGAAATTTGGAATATTGAATCTCAACTTATAGCCTCGGGAAGTCAATGTTCCAAACATATTTCCAAGGAAGTCATAAAAACCTACCTGACTGATATTATAATTTCTGAAAAAATTATGGCCAAATTCATCCATTTAAACCTATCGCAGTGTCTTATTTGTCAAATTAACTTTCCAATGAAGTATCAATTGCCAAAAATGGACGTATGGATCATGAGTTATGAGCTCTGAAATATCGTTTCTCAACAGTCGTCGATCTAGTTCTTGGATCAATCTCATCCCTTGATCTAATTTCACCTTTTTTAGTCCCGCGTGCATTGTGGTAGGTGAAACATATAGTTTTTATAATGAATGTTCCTCACATATCATTCATATGAAATAAAGGATCTTATGAAGGTCTCATCTTAACTCTCGTGAACAATCGAGATGGCGGACAACAGAAGCGACGAGGTAATGGAAGGATCATAAAAATATTCACAAACCCATCATAAGTAAGACTTAGTAAAAATTAGTTGTGAAAAAGACTAAGTATTAAGTGAAGTGGATTGAGAGGAGTCATAAAAATAAAGATTCATTAAAATCATTGCAGACCTGTGGTAAGTCATAATAAATTAACCTGCGGTAAGGCATAAGAAATTTAGCTAAGTGTTGGAAGATATTATGCGAAATATGGAAAAGAAATATGAAAAGAATTATGTGAAATATGGAAAATAAATATGAAAAGAACTACGCGAAATATGGAAAATGAAAAAGGGAAAAAGGAAAATAGAAAATGGGAAATGGGAAATAAAGGAAAATGGAAAAGGAAAATGGAATAATGGAAATGAAATGGAAAATAATAATAGAAAAATGAAAAATGAACGTAAATATGGCTAAGTATGGAATGTGAAATAGGTTAATTATGGAGAGTAGAGTGGAATAAATAAATGGAAGAGATAAATGACTAAGTGTGGGATGAGAGTATTAGGAGAAGGGATAATATAGGAAATTGTAAAAATGACTAAGTATGGAGATGGAGAGGAGATTGAAAGTGTTGGAGGTGAAAGGAGGAGGAAACATAAGATGAAAAAAGGACTAAGTGTTTCACATGGAAGAAGAGGGGAAGAGGGGCACAATACTTAGAAAAAAATCCTCATCAATTCTTCAATGCTCTTCTTGCAATCTCTTTATCGGGCAGTTGGACAACATTATGAGTATCTTGGGCATACGAAGTTAGATTTTGATTCCATAAAATGCATGATGAAGGTAAGACTAAGGGTTATTCCATGAGTTGGTGATTGTTCAAAATTTTCTTCTTCTAATATCAATTTTTTTTAGTATTCCAAAGAGCCGAAAATCTAGGTGTCAAAAAAAATTATCAACAAGGGTTTACAATTAGAATCACCCAAATACCTTGGATGAATAATTGAATTATATTCAACACTCTTATAATAGAGTGTTTCACACTTGTATCGGTAAGTCCCTTTTTGCAACTTGCTTTAAATATTTTCCACCTTCACTCTTGGATGTTGTATATGGACAACAATGAGGAGTGAAGGAAGACATCATAGGAGATGCATTTAAAGAAGAAAACTTTATCGAAAATATTAGGTAGATCCATTTGCAAGTACAAAAGACATCGAAGAATTCACAAGAAAATTACAAGACCTGACATGATCAACACAAAATTGAGAAAAAAATTCAAGGTGGGAAATAGAGTTTGGTTTCATCTAAACAAAAAAAGGAGGTGTTAGAGATATTACACACTCACATAGGTAATTATTTTCTTAAGGTTGATAGTCCAATGTTGAGGGTGCTTCCATAAGTGAGAATATTATCTCTTGAGAATATTCCCTGACAAATTAGGGTGCCTCCTACAAAATAGGGTGCCTTCCCTCTTCAATTCAGAGTCAATTACACCTCAGTTAGACTAGTGGAGGTTACTCATGCATGGAAACCTTGATTTTATCACCCACAATTGCATGTTCACCTCGGTTTCCTCTCTAGGAGTGCGCATATCTCATTTGTGTGGCCAAGAGGGAACATATTACTTCCACACGTGTGACTCAGTTAATTGGTGATTACATGGACCAGTTAACTAGGACTAGGTGGTAGATTACTTTGGTTTGTGTCAGTGCATGTCTAGATCAGATCACTACTATGGTGCATTCACTTAGCCATGTAGATTATATCATGTGTATTTTACCATTTTACTCAATAGTTAACATAATTCCTTCTTTTTCTCTCCTCTCTTCTTTCTCTTGCAAGTTTGTGTGACTTTTCTACTAGCTAGGTTCACTGTGAAAACTTCACAATAGGGTCGTAATAAGAAGATCAAGGCTCTATGGTATGGTCATTTTTAATTATTGGAGAAGGTGGGTGGTGATTCCTACAAACTCATACCACCCGCATATACGTGCATTTACTCAGTAGTGAATATGGAAAATCAGAAACTCTATGAGCCTTTTGAAAATCAGAAACTCTATGAGCCTTCCATGTTGGATTAGGAAACCGATGACTAGGTCCAACCTACCATAGTGGACTTAGCACAAAAATCTCAGACATAGTTGGAAACCAATATAATTTTTCAAAATAAATCCAAAACTACCATACAAGGGAAACATGAACTCTAGCAGGTTGGGTTGAAAGGGAAACTTCTAGGCAAGGCCAAATGGTACTCCAAGGAGAAGGTAGAGGAAAATTTTCCTCACCTCATTTAATAAAATATTTTGGGGAAAAAAATAATCCCTAAATGGGTAGGTATGATCCAGAATGGATCATTATATAACCACTACAAGGAGAGAACCTTTTTGCAGAATTTTTTACAGAACCTCCCCAAAATATTCTTCCGTTAGTTGTTTATAGCGGACGTTGTTAGAAAAGGCATACAACCGAACCTTTTTGTGGAGGTTTTTTTTGGAGCACCTTTATGAAACATACACACCAGTGCACATATAAAAATTATCGCACCAGTACACATCTAAAAACTACTACACTGGTGCTTAAATGTTCAAATGCCCTATCACTGTTCATAACAGAGATGGGTCGCAAGAGGTTTTTGTGGAGGTTTTTTTTAATCGATGTGCCTTAAATAAAGCAACGCACTGGAAATTTCATGAAAAATGATGCCCCAATGCATCCATGTTCCTGTAGCACCACCATACTTTATAATAAAATTGCATGTACTGAATAAATTGCACCGGTGTCATTGAACAACACACACTGGTGCGTGTATCTGTCTAAAGGTACATCGAGGTAGGGTAAATAAATAAAAAATACCAAACTGATTTTCATTATTACGGTGCAAACCATGCTTTCAAACTCTCAAGAAAGCATTGGTGCTCACCTTTTTTCCTAAGAGGCCTTGTTTTTGGTTCTCCAAACCGACTTGGATAGCTCCATTGCTTGATTCCACACATTTCCAAATTATGGAAATTACCACAAATTTTCATTTTCTCTCAATATTGAAACCATGCCTCCTCATAACAGAACAAAGCCGGTAAATTATTTATTACCTTCCTATTTCCATTTTCATCCAATCAAAATTACAATTTAGCTTGAAATTGGGTATTTTTTTCAATTTCAAGTGGTGCACTTGAACAGTTCAGCTCGCCCCAAAGCGACGCATATTGTATTAAAAATACAGTGAGCATCGTCGAAAGTGAATCGATATATGGTTGCAGCGATGTCATTCAAGCTAGCGCACTGTGAAAAATTACCTAAAAATGAAGTGGTGCATCCTTCAGAACACCCTCACATCGACGCAAACTAGGATTATACATGCACAAGTGCATTACACTTCATTAACCGCACCACTATTTCAATGATATCTAAAATTTAACCTAGTGGTGCACCAAGTTTAATCAATCTCCCTATGGCTGAAACATAACGCCATAGTGAGCACCTATGTTGGTGCGTCTATATATGTATGTATCAGCATCGTTCAATCTAGCGCACCATGATAAATTACCAAAAAAATAAAGTGGTGCATCCTTCGGAATGCCCAGACATTGGCGCAAAACGAGCTTATAATTGCACCAGTGTGTTACACTTCATTAACCCCATCGCTATATCAACGATTTATAAAATTTAACATAGTGGTGCACCAAGTTTAATCAAACTCCCTGGGGCATACCCAAATAATAATGCCCTAGAAAGTCAATGTTTAAATGCATTGTCATACTTTATATTTAAATTATATGCACCGAATAAAATGCACCGGTGTCATTGCATATTACGCCCTAGTGTGCCTAAATGTCCTAAAGCGCACTAAAGTAGGGTAAATTAAAAAAATATTTCCAAACTGATTTTCATTTTTACAGTTCATCTCATGCTTCCAAACTCTCAAGAAAGCACCAATTCTCACCTTTCTCCCTAAGAAGCCATGTTTCTGGTGCTCTACACCGACTAGAATATCTCCATTGGTGGATTCCACACATTTCCAAATTTTGGAAATTATCACAAATTTTTATTTCATCTCAACGGAGAAACCATGACTCCTCGGGACAAAAGAGACCTGGTAAATTATTTATTACCCTCATGTTTTCATTTTCATCCATTCAAAATTACAATTTAGTTTGAAATTTGTGAATTTTTTCAAAAAATAAATTCAATTTTGTGCATTGCACCTGAACGGTTCAATTCGCCCCAACACATTTCATATTGTGTTAAATACACAGTAAGAACCACCTCGGGTACACCGCATAAATGTACACATCAATGTGGTTCACTCAAGTGCACTACAATGAATTATTAGAAACAAAGTGGCGTGTCCTTCGGAATTTCCTGGAACTGGGGCACAATGGGCTTCTACCCACACCAAGACATTTCACTTCATTAACTGCACCTCTATCTTGACGATAAATAAAATTTAACCTAACGGTGCACCAATTCTAACCAACAACGTCGTGGCGTACCTGAAAAATAATTCCCCAACACATCAATGTTCAAATGCACCACCATACTTTATTAAAAACATACATGCACTAAATAAATCACTTTGGTGTTGCTTAACATTATGCACAACTATATTTCACTCAACTAATGGCACTGATAACATAACGATTTATAAAATTTAAAGTAGTGGTGAAACCATTGTAATCCAACACACTGATAAGGTATATAGAAACACATCGGGGCATATATTTCTCAACTTTTCATAGCAAGGCATCTCATTGGATGCCTCATTCCTAGTGATTTATCCTTTACAATGTTGTTCATCCTTCGGAACTCCCAAAAACCGATGCACAATGGGATTCTACCCACACCGGTGCATTTCACTTCATTAACTACACTGCTAGCTCAATGTTATATGAAAATTTAACCTAGCGGTGCAAAAATTTTACCCAACCGCACCAGTGCAAACTGGATACATAATTCTTTGGCACATCAATGTTCAAACATACCACCATACTTTATAAAAATCATACACACACCGAATAAATTGCACATGTGTCGTTTAACATTACCCACTGGTACACTTCACGTAACTAACAACACCACTAACATAACGATTTATAAAATCTAACGTAGCAATGAAACCATTTTAATCCAATGCACCCATACTGTATACATAAATGCACTGGGACATATATTTCCCAAATTTTCATAGTGAGACATCTCATTTGATGCCCTGTTCCCGATGCTCTATCCTTTACAATGCACTGATGTACAAAACATTGATGCTCCACTATCACGATGGTATCAATGCATTAATAGTAACATGTTGTACCGCTTCAACTGTGATAATGAAGTTTATCTTAGTGATACCCATCAGTCCACCAAATGCAGTGGTGTCCTAAATAAAACATCATCGGTAGATAGCATGTCGATGTTCTGGTAGACATGGTGCACTAGTGCATTCGGTTTAATAAATGGCATCATGGATTCATGCGCTATAAATTTTAGCGTTGTCATGCATCTTTGTTAATGAGATGAACCAGTACTAATAAAATAAATTTTTCAATGTCGATAGTCCTATGGGATGTACCCCTTAGCGGTGATGTTGTTTTGAGATAGCGCTCTAACCACGAGGCATATGAAATGTTGGGGACGCACCGGTTTATTTTAAAGATTTCTTTGCAAAAAAATATTAATTTTGGATTTTTTTAAATACACATCATTTATATATGTATTTGTTTTATAATTTCAATTTATTTTATCTTTATGTATGTGCCTAACAATATATGTATGTTAACCAGAGATGATGACAACGAGAGCAGAAGGAGGCGGGGTGACGACGGGTTGAAACATATGCTTTTGTAAGTGAGTGGGAGGTCAGGGAGAGGGATAGGGAGGCTTACCCTTGACCTATTTCATAGCATAACCATGATCATTTGATGTAGATTGGTCTCCTGAAGTTTTATCAGGAGGGAATATCCCTTAAGGGTAACTCTGCATTGTTATAGTAGTTGATCCATTGATGGGATCATGGAAAACAACGGTTCAAGGTCGGTATGGATATGTGGTATCATCCCATGGAGGAGGATGTGTATTTCATCACTGGGTTGTCGAGGAGGGGGGTTTATTTTCCCCATTTCCCTATGCTATTTTCCAGTGTTGAAAGAGAGACCCAGTTGGCATATGTTCATAGTTATGTTAGTTTAGATATTACTTTGACTTCGTAGTTCCAGGTTAAAGGTGGTCAGTTGCAGATAGGTGCATTTGAGAGAGAGGACATTAGGTGCATGTGTTATATTCTCTCGTCATTGTCACATTATAGCTATGATGGGAAACGCATTAGTTTCCCTATGTTGTATTATGTATATAGTTTATTGTGGGAGCCCTTATTGATTAGGTGGCCAGATGTTTTTTTGAGACAATTTTGTCATGCATTATATAATTGTCACTCTATTTTTGGGGGGACGAGATTCTTGCCATTCGTGTCTAAGTTGTATACACTATTTTTTTAGAGGGTCCATGCCACTCATCTAGCGGTACCTCAGTTTCCTATTAGGCCTATGTTTGATGTACATATGTGCATGTGGGGGAAGTTGATTTCCAAGAGAGGGCAGTCCAAGTATCTCATTACTCCGATAGGAAAATCGGTTATTGATTTATTGTCTAGCGAGGACGATAATGTCCTCAATATTGTAGAGGACCTATATGTAGGGATATATTGGAGAGGGTGTCCAAACATCTAATTTACAGTAGAGGAGCCAATAGATGAGAGAGGTAATATTATATTTATGTTTTGATCAATCTATTTTCATATTATTATGTCTTATTTAATGCACATATAATTTATTGTAACATTTTGTTTCAATTATCTTATAATTATAATCTATTGTTTTTCATATATTGACACATATGTTGGGGGTGTGCCTCCCCAAAATGAGAATGAGATGATGGAGGAGGCAAAGGAGAAACCTTCAGTAGTACTGAGACCCCACATGCCATGTAGTTCGAATTCGAGAGTCTGGCTAGAGGTGGTTGATGAGCTATGTTGTTTCATGACTACTCACGGAGTGGTACCTATACCCCCTAGAGACATATTATGGGTAGAGGCGCTCTCTACTACATGGAGGTATTTTCCTCATGACATGACGATGTCAATGCATTATATTGTTGGTGCAGTCAACCTCATTGATACATTGAGGGATGGTTCTCATGATCGCACTACATCTATCTCATCAACAGAGCCATTCACATCCTCTAATCCACCACATCCTCCTCCTCCTCCTCTTGATTCTCCTCCACATGATTCAATTGTAGGATCTATCGATCGTCCATCCACGTTTGATCCTCCTCCTCCTCCTGATTCTCCTCCACACATTTCAGTTGTAGCATATACTAATAATCCATCCATGTCTGATCCTCCTCCTCCTCCTCCTCCTCCTCATGTTTCCCCTCCATGTGTGTCTGAACCTGTATCCACGTCCTATCCCCCTCCTCCCCCTCTTCCTCCACTTGTTTCACCATATGTCGATCATTGTCTTTCTCCTAGTCCACATGTTTCATCATCCACTGATCCCCCCCCTTCCTCCTCTTCCTCCACATGTGTTACAAGATTCTAATGCTTTGGACACTATGATCACATCGGGTAGTGTCGATGCACTTATTCATGATATTGATATAGAGACACTTGATAGTGCACTTATGCCGACATTTGTTTCTAAGATATCTATTCTTCATAGAGGCTCTACCTATGGTAGCAAAGACATTAGTGCACCTGGCTCTAGCGATGGACCTAGCTAGTAGAGGTACTGGTTGAAATTTATACTAATTGTTTTATTTTTTAATCGAGATCTATATATGACATGTTTATTGCAGATTTTGTTGATATGTATGTTTGACATGTATATTCATATGTATATCACTCATATATATTATGTTTTCATATAATGTTATGGTTGTTGTTGTTGTTTGATTTATAAAATGCAATATGAGTATGCTAATGATAAACATTGTTATTGATTTCTTTATGTGAAATTTGATATGTATCACTCATTTATATTTATAGTTTCCATAGAATGTTTAACTTTACTTTTATGAAAGCGTTTAATTTGGATTGTGATTGCAAAATTTTATAATCATTAATCCCATATAATGTTTAATTGTTGTTCAAGGTGAATTGTTTGTTGTCCAACAAGATACAATATGTTGATTAAACAAGTTTAGAAACAAAAATACGTAAATATGATGAGTGAAATGTTTGTTATTTGAATATTTATGTATTTTTCATATATTATAATAATAACATTATAACATAATTATTCACTAATAATAATGTTGATGATGTAATAATAATGTTGTTTTTTTTAGCTTTTATTATTCAATGATTACAAGACAAATTTATAATATAAATGTTTACTAAAATAACAATGATTATATTTTATTAATATTTAATTTTTCAAAATATTTTATTTTTTTTCCTTGGAAAAAAGCGTAATTTTATTCATCCAGAGAGACAAAATTACATTTTGTAGGTGCTTCTAGGAGAACAACACACCCCTTGTGTGTAATATGGACAAAGATTATAGGTCCTCCACCCTGTCCCTAGAGAGCCCACAAAAGAGGCTTTTTAAGAGTAAGGATTCCTTTGTGTAACTGAAAGCCTATATTTACATCACCCAGAACAAGGTGGGAAATAAACTGTAAATTTAAAAGCCTTAATGTGCATGTATGAGGAGCTTCAGGAAGGAGCATAATTACAAGTTGGTGATCTATTTGCAGGGTAAAATCATGAAGCTGGGTAACACTTTCGTGACAATCGGGTCTCCAAAATTTCTAACGGCAATTTTTCGGCCGAAAATTAATTTTTTCGGCCGAAACTATTTTTCGGCTAAAAATTTTCACGTCAAATTTAACGGTGCCCTCAAAATTCGTGTACAATGTTTTTTGGATGAATTATTTTCCCGTGGTAAGCATATTTCGGCCGAAATACTTTTCGGCCGAAATGTTTAATTTTTAATGGATTCCGTTAAAAACTAGATTTCGGCCGAAAGAATATTTCGGCCGAAAACCTTAAATGAGAGTGTTTGCAAGAAACTGCAAATTCTCTCCATCTTACTTCATCTTTGGAGGTAGAGGACTCCTACAAATACTCAGAATTTAGTTTGAGAATTTATACCAACATTTTTAAAATTGAATCTACTTTCATTGGGTATAATTTGTTTTCATTTTCATTGTTTTTATCTAATTTTATAAAAAAATCACTGCATAATATTTTTAGGTGAGATTATGATTTGGTGAAATGAAAAAACCATATCTCTAAAAATACACAACGGAAAATTATGGAAAAATTATATTCATAATTGTTAAAATGTTCTCGTCAAAAGGGTATTTTTAGATTTTACTTTTAAGTAAAAATTAAGATAGATACAAGGTGTA
>ML867841.1:3233-21018 GCA_009831015.1 Picea engelmannii
CATAGAGAAGAAGGGTGCCTCATCCCTAGATTTTAGGGAAAACTGCTAATTTTAGATCAAGACTCAACTCCCGGTTCTTGATTTTCTTGATTTTTCTTGATTTATTCTTGATTTATCCTTGATTTATTCCAACTCCCCCATGCGACCAATATGAGATATTCTGGGTTAAACTTCTATAAGAACTATTCCATTGGATAGATAGTCTCCAAGAAGCTACGGAATTCCAAGAACATGTCAAGAAGAACTGTACTTGGGATACATAGAATATAGAAACACTTCACCAGATGGATCACCAAATCACATGAGCAATCGATTTTTGGGTTCGCACGACTCTGGAGGGATACATTATCGAATTTGTCGCCGAGAATCACCAATATTTTTCATGCATGGAAGAAAGTTTCAAGAAAGGTGCACGTGGAAAATTGTTGAGGGAAATTCCCCTGTGGATCAAAGTATTCTTGATGGAGGAGGGGATGATAACTATTCCCTAACCAAAATGGAAACCTAAAAACCTACGCTTGGGATAGGGTGATTTTGGGGTAGGATCATGAACTAATAAGGGGGAAGGGTTATTTGATAGATGGGGGAATATAAAGAAATGAATTCAAGAAACAAATGAGCCTTAAGGAGAGTTTCCATTTTTGAGAAGTGGTGGCATGGAAAATTAAATAAAGCAGCGAAGAAGTCTGAGGTGTTGCAGAAATAAATAGGATCAAGAGGAACAAATGAAGGAAGGAAGAGTTGAGGAAGGTGAGAAGACAAGAAAGACTGGACAATCTAAGATTGTAGTAGAGAGAAGCGTAGAGAAGAAGGAGTCCCCAGATGGGTGGATGAGAAGAAGAATGTGGAGAAGCAAGGGAGGATGAAGAAGGTCTGGACCTTATGGGAGATCAAGAAGATTCAACCCCGATAGTAGGAAACATTGAGAACCATGCAGATAAGGTTGCTCCAAAGGAAGAGAACGAGACCTCCCAGATCAAAGAAACCCACCCAGAAGTCAATGGAACTAGCCAAGAATCACCCATCCCCCAAGTGTCCTCTATACCTATGGTGAATTCTACACCACCTACTTATGCTATTTCTATTCCTTCACAGTCAGTTAGTCAAAATCGGTCTGTAAGTGTAAATGCTGGGAGGATATTTGGATCCCCAGACATATCACAACTAGGACCGTTAGGTTTTATTCTAATAGGAACAATGAGACCCACAATGGCTAGACATATGGGAGGATTGATCACCCGACACCCATAATTTTGGGGTAAAGGGGATGAAGATGTATATAAACATTGGTTTTTGTGTGAAGAAATCTGGAAGTATAGAGGCACTCTCGATGAAAATAAGTTAGTATAATTTCATACTACCTTGAGGGGTCATGCACTCAAATGGTATATGAAGGCTATTGAACCTGGGCTGCAGGGACAAGCATTCACCCTTGGTCAAGTTTGTTTTAAGTTCATCGTCGAA
The DNA here is from genome assembly GCA_009831015.1 of Picea engelmannii. Classification (NCBI taxonomy): domain Eukaryota; kingdom Viridiplantae; phylum Streptophyta; class Pinopsida; order Pinales; family Pinaceae; genus Picea; species Picea engelmannii. The sequence goes on from ML867841.1 coordinate 4,698, forward strand.
TTCAAACTACCTCAGTCAGAGAAACAAGCTCTCTATGAGCTGCGGGAGATTCAACAAAGGGAAGGAGAATCTTCCTAGGAGTACAACCAAAAGTTCAAGGATTCTATTGGGAGGCTAGCGCATCCAATTCATGAACATCACTAGAGGGAATGGTATATCTAATATTACTACCTCTGACGAGAATTTGTTTAACGCAAAAACATATAACCATGTTAAAAGAAGCCTTGGAACAATCGATGAAGATTGAAGCCATGGCAGGTTATATAGGAAATCTGAGAATGACCAGGTGCCCAATAGATGCAAATTTATCGCAACTTGAGGGAACAATATCAGCGCTAACGAAAAATATTCAAGAAATAACCACACAAATACTAGGATTCCCTCAGGTTTGGTGCATATGATGCTACACATAAGGGCATATGGAAATTGAATGTCCACACATAAGGGGAATGGGACCTCTTCAAAACCTGATGGAGCCTTCATGACCCATGGGAAGAGTTTCACAAGTATCTTTGGCTCCACCATTCCATACACCAGGGCTATATAATAGTATAATACCTTCCCAGGTTCTCCAACACACAGACAACAAAGTATTATGAGATTTTTTTGGCACAGGGACATGCACCAGGCAATGTCCTATATGCGCTCAATACAATACACTATGAGTTTTTTGCATCTATGACACATGCCACAAATCAATTTAGAGCACTGGACACACTTGCTGAGAAATTAGACCGGACATCATTCAGAGTAAATGAAACCCCTCAAGGACCAGGAAGAGGCCAAGGAGAAGGGACTGGAGGTGGATTCAGATTTGGGATAAATGGAGGTAGAGGGTTGAGAATATGCTACAACTACAACGAACAAGGTAATTTGGTCATATATTTTGTCACCCAAGACAACCATGGTGCTCGCACTGTAGGAATAATGGGCACACAACTGAAGACTATCTAGAACTGATCGCAAAGTGGGAAGATCGGGTCTGTCAACGTGGAGCTAATATCATAAGCTCATAATTGAAAAGGGGAATCTAGGGAAAGCTACCAAATATTAACATCATCACTCATGGAGGATAAAATACTAGGGCAGATGTAGACAATCAACCCAATATTTAGAAAGTTATTCCCAAAGATGACAGGTATGATCTTGTAAAACAAAAGCTGTTTTTCAAAAATGAAATAGAGATATTTAAGAGTGCCCCCATTCTAGAAGTAATAGAAACTCCTCCTAGAGCCACCTATCAACCTAACCCTGCGCACACCCCTACCTCACCACCAACACCTAGGAATTTTTCAATTCCAAGAAAACACCCTGAGCAGTTTCAAAGTGTAATCAATCTTTGGTTTCAGTTATTCTTTGATATCCTAGGGGATGACCAACTTACTGATAAATTGTGCAACACCCTGTATTTGGTACTGGGGAACGAGGGAACCCCAATAGCCATAGTAAGGACTAACCTTCCTGAGAATAATACCCAGAGAATACAAAGAAGAAAGGTGTGAGATGGAAAAGAATTTAGGTTAGAAGCCCAGCTAGATGAGTTTGAAATTAAGGATGTCATGCTATATTTGGGATCAGATATCAACATCCTACCCAAAAAGACCTAGGAATATTTGGGAAAACCTCAGTTAGTATATTCCCCCATCCAGTTGAGAATGGAAAATCAATACTACATCTTCCTAGTAGGAAGGATAGAAAATGTGGAAATAGATGTTGTTGGAGTTAAGACCACAACTGATTTTGAGGTGATTGAAATCATGGGAGATAAGGATCACTACCCTTCTCTACTCGATATTGATTGGGAATATTACAATTATGCTATCATTGATCTAAAGAGGGACACCATGACATTTGAAGAAGGCGACGTGCAACTGTTAGATAAATAATATGGATTGGAATTGAGGTCAGAGAACCCCCTACATACAATGGTACCTCATAGGTACACTTTTTTCTCACCAGCATGGAAGAAAATATAGCGGAGGAACAAAGGATGTATGTTCTTGGCTTAGCCTTGCAAGATACCGCCACTAGATGGTGGGCCACCCATAAATCCTCAATTATAGAGTTGGATGATGCAAAACAAGCCATCCAATGTCAATTCTAGGGGAGGGATCGATTGAAAGAAGAAATGAAGATAGATTTCCAAGATGCGAAACTGTTCGACGAATGATCTGACCCTCAAATGCATATTGAACATTTCTTAAAGTCGTGGAGAGTTGTAGAGCTACCCTCTCACCTATGGGTCTAGGTATTTTTACATTCATTGGGGTTTATTTCAAGAGCCTGGTATATACAGGAGGAGACCAGAAGACAAATGAACTGTTGGCATATCTTACCAGAACAATTTTGCAAGGATTTTGCCTTTACAAGTAAGTATCCTAGGCTCAATGATGTCCTTCAAAGAATCAGGGAAATGATTTTTATTGACATTTTTAAAAAGAGTTCAAGTCCAATAATATGTGATGACCATGTTCACTTGCTTCATTCCACTTTGAGTCTTGAAATTGATAAGATATATGTACATTGTTGTAAAGTTGAGAGAGACCCAGAAAACACTGATGGTTTAGAAGAGATTGGAAACTTAGACATTAAAGAAACCAAAGGCAGTAGAGAGATTCAGGATACCATACCTAGTCACACCTGTATCTCCTATAATCACCCACTGAAGTTGTAGAAATTCAATATAGGAAGCGTAGAGAATCCTAAGATAGTTTCTATAAGAGAATACTGGGATGAGAAAGCTATGGACGAAGTACATAGTCTAGTGTGGGAGTATGAGGACTTGTTTCCGAAAACATTCTTGGAACTAAAAGGCATAAAATGAGCCATGGGATAATGAAAATAGAGTTGAAACCTAGATCAAGACCTGTGAAGCACATACCATATCACCTCAACCCTAGAATAAAATAAAAGGTTAAGAAATAAGTGGACAAGATGCTTGCGGCATGACTTATTTTCCCTATTGAAGAAGAAGAATGGATTAGCCCCATAGTTATCCAAAGTAATAAAGGCACATAAGACATTTGGGTCTGTGTGGATTACATGAGTCTGAATTCTACATGTGTGCATGATTTGTTTCCCACACCTTTCATTGATGAAGTATTAGATCAAGTTGCGGGAAAAAGATTCCTATTCATTTACATATGGATTCTCAAGATATCATCAATTCAAAATCATAGAGGAAGACAAGAAGAAGACTACATTCATAACCGAATGGGGATACTTCACATACAATGTAATTCCCTTTGGTTTGAAGAATGCCCCTGTAATTTTCTCTCGAATTGTGATAGCAACTTTTCGATAATTCATCCACAAGTTTGTAGAAGTATTTATGGATGATTGGATGATGTACATCCTGTTAAAATATCATGTCAGCCTACTCCAGTTAATGTTTGATAGATGTCATGAAATACATATATCTTTAAATCTAAGAAAGTGTATTTTCTGTGTACCTCATGGCAATCTATTAGGCCATATTGTATACAGATAAGGAGTCATGGTAGACCCAACTAAAATTGTGGTCATTCTAAACATGCCGCCACCTACAAGTGCCAATTTTTTTCACTCCACACTGGGACACACAGGATATTACTGCAGGTTCATCAGAAGATATGAAACTATTACAAAACCCCTTGAGAAATTGTTGAAGAAGTCTGAATTGTTCTGATGGACACCTGACTATAAGAAGGCATTTGACATTATCAAAGAGAAACTGAGTAGTGCACCAATCTTGATATTTCCAAATTGGGAAATTGAATTCCATGTACATGTGGATGCATCAGGCATCGCCTTGGGAGCCATTTTATCGCAACTAGCGGAAGGAATTATGGACCACCCTATTTACTTTGCCAACAGAAAGCTATCACAAGCTGAGCACAACTACACAACCACTGAAAGGGAAGATTTGGCTATGATTTATGCATTAAAAAAGTTTAGAAACTACTTATTAGGCTCTCATTTCAAGTTTTTCACTAACCATTCTGCATTGAAGTACCTAGTCAATAAACCAGTATTGGAAGGGAGAATTTGCAGATGGATATTGTTGTTTCAATAATTTCATTTGAACTAATTGTTAAACTAGGAAGATGCAATGTAGGTATATATCACCTCTCCAGGTTGGAGTCAGGGGAAAGTGGTGGAGCAGTGGATGATCAATCCATGGATGTAGACCTATTCTAGATTGAGGTCATTCCAAAGTATCCTGAAGACATTGTTATCTTCCTCGGTACATTAACCCGCCAAGAAACATACTCTACAACCCAGAAGTGACATATGGTGGTTCATGCAATAGATTGTCGGGCAACTTTACAAATTGGGACTCGACAACATCCTTAGGAGATGTGTCTTAAACCATGAAAGGCATGATATCTTGTGGGAATTCCACAATGGAGTTGTGGGAGTACATGTTGGAGGTAAGGCCATTGCACATAAGGTACTTCACACTGGGTTATGGTGGGCCACGTTATTTAAATATGATAAGGAATATGCTAGATCTTGTGATACATGCCAAAGAGTAGGAAAGACATCTCATAGAGATGAATTACCCCTTCATCCAGTCAGAACACTTCAAGCATTTGAGAAGTGGGTTGTGGATTTTATTGGACTGATCAACCCCTCGGCTAAGCACTCAAAGGCCAGATAAATCATTACCGCATATGATTACCTTACAATATGTGATGATGCAGAGGTAGTCCAAGATTTTTATATAGACATAGCTGCTAGATTTATCTTTGAGAATGTTATCACTCGGTTTGGATTTCCTAGAAGTCTAACCAATGATCAAGGTACTCATTTTATTAGCAATACAATTGCAACGTCAACGACTCAATTTCTTGTACAACATCATAATACCATCACTTACCATCTTCAAGCTAATGGTACAATAGCGTCCTTCAATAAAATTATGGAAAGAGGACTAACAAAAGTGTGGTGCGCAAATCGAGAGGACTAGGATGATAGAGTTTCAATGGTCTTATGGGATTATAGGACAACCACGAAGAAGTTACACAGATACACCCAATTTCAGTTGGTCTATGGAAAATAAGTGGTTGTACCTGTATAATTTATCACCCCTAGTATTTATATAGCACAGGCTACACACATGATAGATGATGAATCAATTGCGCAGAGGATTGCAGATTTGCAAGAACTTGAGGAATCAATATTTTTAGTGGATTTTCATTAGACAATTGAGAAGGCCAGATAGAAATCTTGGCATGATAGGAATATTAAGTCCAAGAGATTACCACAAGGGGATAAGGTGCTCCTATATGACATTCTATATCAAAAACATCTAGGCAAGTTGCACATGCATTGGTTGGGTCCATTCATTGTTGCGAAAATCTGACACTCTAGTGTAGTTAGGATCGTGCAATTATATGGTATCTTTCGACCATGATGGGTGAATGGCGCCCACCTAAAACCCTACATTTCTCATGCTTGAGCCAATGCAAGGTTTCTCCAGTCCAAAGGAGCATGTACAATAGTTATATTTTCATTTCTTTCAATTTCTTTAATTTAGTTAATAAATGTCGAAGTGTGAATTTAATGTGCCGCGACATATATTATGTTTCAGTTTATTTATTTTACGTAAAACTTCTTATTCAGCCACACAGGATCAGAAGAGCCACCATTACATTAAATTAAGCCATTTAATATGAAGGGGATCCCCATTATGGTAAGAGGGATGGAAAATCTGAGCTCAATCACATCCCATGTGCTACACGCACCCAGTCCAGTCATACACTTTATGATAGCCACCGTAACCCGTCAAACTTTCTGTTAAGACATAAATGCATGATACATGCAGATTCCATTGGTATCCTCGTTGTGATTCTCAACCATTAAAAGGATAAGAGCCTTAGCTCGACCATGTCCCAATCAATATATTCATTAAACACCAAGATCAGTTGATAGATCCTACCCCGTTACCTATCTCGTTGAAAACCTAAGCCTAAAACTGCATTTATGACCTAATATCGACTGTCTTAATGTGATATTACATAAATTCTCTAGTTATCTAGTTATAAGACTCCATCAATCCACGAGAAACAACACCATTTATTGTTATCTAGATTTTGAATTTTCTTCAATTGTGCATACTCTGAGAGATTTGCATTGACCTGTTACAAAGCCAACCCCAATTTACCCAGTAAATCAACACTTTAGATATACCATGTCGAGAGAAACAAGAGTCCGAAGTTCATCTCCTAAAGAATCAAAATGTACTGATGTCGATGGACTCAGAAGATGAAGAGGATGCACAACCTATTGAACGCAAGAAGAGGACGTTACCCAGGTTCCCACAGCTTCCTGACCAAGTTGTGCTAACAATTAAAGATGTTAATGACATCCTCGTTGCTTCTTTCATAGGATATACACTAGTTAATAAACCCAGTACAAGGCTCTCCATGGTGAATATTTTGAATCCCCGACCAATTTCCTCGACCATACCTTATACTCGAGAAGCCACTCAAGTGAACCAAACAGTGATCGAAATCCAGGATGATCCCGAACCAAATACCATTGCATCCACAACCATAATCACTGAGCAACCCCTATCACCCCCACAACCCCCATATCCACTACCAGACACGACCATGCAACACCAAACCACTTCACCTGAGCCCATGCAATTAGATCCCCCTGACCTACCCAAGCATGTATCAGAACTCATTACTCTGACCTCTGAAAAATCGTGTTAGTCAGTCATTCCATTTGTACCTATTCAGGACACTTTTCCTTCAAAGTGTTGGAGTTACTTCACACACCTAGGATTTATTTTTCCTAAGGTTATTCCTTGTTTATTAGTCATAATTAGTCATTATCCAGTCTCCTATATTTTAGGGGAGAATATTCTACCTGGAGAATATTCTCTTTCAGTTGACACTTTAGTTTGACTAGTTGAATTGAGTTTAGATGTTGCATTGGTTTTGTCACCATGCAAAATTGGGATCATCACCAACTCACTATTCTTTGTTTAGTTAGTCAACTGAAGACTAGTTGACTAGTTAACTTAGCTAAGTGGCAGTTCACTCCTGTAACTGCCTGAGAGACTAGAATAGGTGGCAGTTTACTCTTGTAACTATTGGTGTGTGTCTAGATCACTCTAGAGCACCACTATGGATGATTAGTTACTCATGCATCCTATATCTATTGTAAATTATTCACTCTTTGAGTGTGGAATACAGTTAATGATAATTTTTCCATTCTTTCTCTCTTGCTTCTTCTTTCTCAATTTCTCTCTGCAAATGTGTGTGGTATTTTCTAGCTAGATCTATTCTGTGCAGGTTCAACACATTTACACAAAGGAGAGTCAAAATTTTCCATTACCACAAGTCCCAAGAACTCAACATTTTCTCTCAATAGTCAATGTTGATATTGTCGTCCACAGAAGAGGAACCACAAAAACTATGTTACAGAAAGAGGTATAAGCACAAAAGGTTCAGAAGGAACCTGAAACTACATCAGGGTAGAGTGCAACATCATTGCAAGAGAATATAGAACTGATCTTCTTTAACCCATAGCTATGTGTGGAATTGTTTCAGCTCTACCTGGATAAGACACAATATTTTCTTCAATTCCCAGTAGAATTGAAGGCTTGACTTGCACACCAACTCCAAAGTCCATCCCTAGGAGAAGAAGAGGTGGTGACACCTTCTGCACAATTAATGGCCAATGGAATACCACTGCAAGTTCGAGTACCCATGGATGCCACTCCTTCATCGAGTGAGCTCATGCAACTACCAACAACCCATCTAGTAGGAATAATCATAACCTCAACTGAACAGCTGGAGCTGAGGATCCAGCAGGATGAAAGAGAAGAAAAAATTTGGAAACAGGAAGGAATCATTGTGCAAGCACAATGAAAACAGGAGGAACACTCCAGAGTCCAGGAAGAACTGAAGGTGGATAAATTCAAATAAAAACTCTCAGATACATAGACGATGGTCAAGAAGACAATTACTCAACTTCCAGAGTACGACACAACAAGTAGGCCTATGGAGCATACTAAGTTGATTCATGTCGCTTGGTCAGAATTGGTATAAAGAGCAGAGAGCCTCGAATAAAAACTATGAGACATAAAGAAATAAGTTGAATTGCAACCCAATAAGCTCTGAGAGAAAATGGAGAATATTGTCTTAGAAGGGAATAATGCAAGAGAAACCTTGCACAAACAGATTGTCGAATGCACCAATATCTTTAGAGAGGTAAGTGATTGTATGGGAATCATCTCAAGACGCAACCACACATTAGAGGACTTGTGCGCAAATATCCAATCACTTAATGCAGAAGCTCCCAACACCCTAGATCCGCTAGAACAACAGACGAAGTTCGACAAAATCCAACAAGTGGATAATGAATTGAATGCATTATATGAATACCAAACAATTGCTAAGAAAGAGCTATGCAAGTTTTGACTTGTATTTCAAATAACATACCTACATATGCATCAATTTGATTCCATTGATGACTTTGAATGGAACTCCTTAGTTGCATCGAAGCCCAAGAAATGCATCAAAGACGCCACTCAACAATTTGTTGTTGAATCTTCACTTCTTTCCAAGAAGTGGTAGGATAAAGTGGATAACTTATAAGAGGTTAGGAAGAGAGACCTCAAACTCATACTTGAGTTGGGCCTTTCGTTTGAAGAAGATAAATAAGAAACAACAGAAGCTGGAAGTGAAATCAACTCAGAACCATAAGGAAGGAAAGAACAACAAGCCAACCTAGATACCACAGAAAATTTGAAAACTTGACTCAGGGCGAGTCAAGGATTGTGGTTGGAGCCCATTGGGCCCTTTTTTTTGTTGGTTAGAAGTTGAGCACAACAGATTGCAGCTTCATTTTGGAGAATGGAAGTTGCACAAGTTGTTGAGAAGTTGGACAATGAAAGAAAGAAAGAAACATAAAATGGTTAAAGGGACAGTGCAACATCAACAACAAGATCAAGAAAAGAAAAAAATATCAAGTTCCTAACCAACAATATCAGATTATATATAGGAGATCTATGTGATTGTAATGGGCTAATGATAATAATAATGAATAATGATAGGCTAATAGGGAAAGGTTAATAAAAGGGTTGTAATTCCATTATTATAGTATGTTAGTCTAGAGCTATTACTATTCCTATCGTAAATCTTGATAGTGCGACGAGAGTCACTGATGTAATGGGCCAATACTATAGTATAGTTGAATATGGAGATCTCGGTGAGAACTAGACAAAAAATGTATTAGATTTTGGTATTATTAATATAAACAGAGGCCTAAATTTTGAATCTACATCTTGTGTATTTAGTCTTAATGCATGAATGTAATGTTGTTCTTTATTACCTTTATGTTTGATGTAACTAAATGCTTCTTTATGAATGGAAACACAACTCTATTTCTTTATTTCCTAGTTAGGAATTACTTAGGATTGTTAGAGGTTTAGTCTATTTTGTGCAATATTACAATGAGCCTTGATACCTTAGAGGTCTATATAAGTTTTCTCATTACCCTTCCCTCTCTTTCATGTCTTGGTTGCACTTCGGGCGAGACTTCTTCCCTCCCAGGAATATGAAAATGCCAACACTCTAGACTACTTCAATACCTTTTATTGGTAACCTAAGAAGGACCCTAGTCTAAACACTTTTGCAAAAAAAACCCATGTACTAGTCTAATGCATGGTCTTTGAATGTGATTTCCAACTGCACAACCTTTGTATATTCATATGTAATCTTCTTTGCTTCACATACCTTCTGACAGACAAACAAATGCTTTTTTGGGTCACCTGACCCATCTCCTCAGAACTATGGTAAACTACTAGTTGGATCTTGTCCTTCCATTATGAAGTTTGATGAACTGTCACCTCCACGCAATGTAGATAATTGACTCCTTATTTCTAAACTTGCACTTATTCTCGAGTTTCCACTAGATCCACATCCTCTAAAAATTATTCTACCACTAATCACTTATTGGTTAACTGGATTTTCTTCTTCAAGTGTCTTAGTCACTCACCCATGGGGTTGTGGGCTCCACACTAATTTAGATCTAGAATGGAGAGCCTTCTTATGTGTCAGACCCATGACCTATGGTTTTCCTCGCATATGTGGTATGAAATATATCCTCAATATTCCATGTGGCGTGGAGATCCTCTACCTCTTCCTCATCGTTTTCCAAGCCTTCTCGCTCAGCTACTTCCCTGTTCTTGTTATTCATATTATACTGGTAGGGTCATCCCTTGCGTGTCTCACCTTATTTCCTTATGATATCCCTAGTATGTTCATCATATATCATGATGGGGTCCATTACTTCCTTCTTCTGGATACTTTCCAGAGCCTTCTCCATATCTCAGATCTTCCTTAGTGCTTCCCTCAACTCCCCCATACATGCAAAGTGGTCTAGTTTTTCGATTCCATGGTCATCATGCCTTTATCATATAATAAGATCTTGATCAATGTGTAAATATACCTAATGTACCTTCCTCTGGGTCCCTTCAAGAAATCCTACTCTACAGCAGTATATGAATTTGTTGTATCAACTGAAAATTCAGTGATAAATCCTGCAACAATACTATCTAACTAGAAATCCATTGCACGCGTGAATTTATTATTAACCCTTTTCAATCATGCAATATTGTCAATAGTCCACTCTATTGACCTAATTCAATTAGTTAGATGGATATACTTCAACCTCAATAACCAATCATATAATAACTCTATAAATTAACAAAAATATACTTCATGTAAATCAGTAAACACATACCTCTGCAGGTTCTCGCACAATGTATATATGGAATTTTTTTTTATCTTTCTGCGTAAACTCTAGATTCTTTGTCTCTAACCATCTTTCAATATCTTTCCTCGTAGGATTCCATGGCCTGAACATTTCTTTTTACCTCTACATATTCTTCACCAAATCCCTTCCAGGTTGTTCTTTTTAGTTCCAACTGACAACAAAACCATTTGTTGGATGTTTGGGATGACCCAAGTTTCTACCTTAGTTTTCCAACAAAACCCTATACACCATTGGCCCTTCTGGTAAACCAGAAGGCTACACCATGCACATAGTTCACAACGTAGTCTCACCTAAGAGGGATTATGGGGGACTGCAGGATGCAACTGTCTGTAGTCATGGAATGGATTGGGGATGTTCTTTTTACTTTTGTCTCTACTTTAACATGCATTCTACTACAACATTCATGAGATCTATCATTTTATCCATTCAATAACATCTATTATGCATACATGTTCTAGTGTGCACTGTAAATAAACCCATTCATTCATCTAACCATTCATTCATAATTGGAGAAACAAAAAAAGCATTCAAACTCATTACAACAAAGGATTTTACCGTGGTTTACCCCCCCCGGGGATACATCCACAAATATATTCTTATTTATTCATTCTTCATTAAAATAGTTTTACGCACATTACATCATAGTTTAATACTGGTGAGGCTGACCAACGTCTCACCAAGCTCCACAAATTGCGACTTGACCCTCAATTACATCTCAAGTCTGACTCCATCCAAGCTCTGCAGCTCACAACAAAATACATACTTCGACTCAAAGCTCAAAAATATGCTCAAAGTACTCTTCTCATGCCAAATTTCAATGATAATATATGATCTATGATATCCCTAGCTACCTCATACATCCTTTATTTATACTACAAAATATGTAAAACCCTTACATTGACTCAAAAACCCTAATTCTAAGTGGACTCCACTTGTCCACTTTCTAACTTCATTCTGCACAGTTGGTCTTCGATCCAATCATTCCTTGTGCTTATCTTCCTTCTTTCCTGACGTGCTGCTTCCTTTTCCCTTTGTCGCACTACTTTTACTTCTTTCCTGACGTGCATTGTTTCCTTAGGTCCATTATTCCTCACTTACTACGCTTGATTACCAAAATTTCCTGCTCCAACAGACTCTAATGACTATCCTTTTTCAAACTAGGTTTTATTGTTGGGTCATGTTTAATTTCGATAGAAATGTATCAATGTTATAGGGTGTGTTACCCCTCATTTTGCAAAGGGGTAGTACTAGTGAAGTTGTTCACTACCCTTGTGATTTTCATCACAAAGAGCCTTGGATAATTTAGGAATTCACTTTGTTTATGCTAGTGGTAGCATCAGACATGAATTTCCACATATGTCTATGTGTCTAAACGTGTGGAAATCATCCAAATCCTTCTATCCTTGAATTTACTTTAACGAAAGGAATTATAAAAGTAAATTGATTTTATTAATTAATTATTAAGTTATTTAAGGAAATGTTAAAAATAATTAGCATGTAATATTATCCATTGATATTATGTGAGGTGAGAAGTAATCTCAACCATCAATCACTTTGGATATTAGGGTTAGATTATAACTCAAGATTATAAAAGAAAAGATAGGGTAAAGGAGAAAAACACTTCATAGAACTTGTGTTGAGAGAGTCTACATAGAGAGGGATGGATCATTAAGGATTGTGACTCAAGAATATATTGTATAGGTGGAGAATGACTTCCATATAGAGATCAAATCATCGAGAAGAGAGAAAAAAGGCTGCCACAAGTGTGTTTCAGTCAAGCGAAGCCACAAGGAAGAGTTGTGCCATATGGATTTTTTCATATAGTATTTATGTATGTGTATGCGGGCACCAATGGAGACATCTACATATACTTGGATGTTTTTAAGTACATCCACATACATCTAAAAAAGCGTGGAGATATGATTTGTATAACATATCATAATTTCCCAGGTTTTTCTATAGTTGTATTTCTCTCAGTGGTGTTTATGAAAAACATATTGGTGTTTATGTGTGCATGATTTGGTTTCCATATTTTTCTTCTGCTAGATTTATTGAGTTGAATATTTCAGCAGTGAATTTTTGTTTTGTGAGCTGCCAATTTGATTTATAGTAAGGAAATCACTAGATAACAAGATACCTAGGTGTTGGAGTAAGAAGTTTTTAACATGGTATCAGATCCCATGCTCTGAAGGGAAGCTATATCTTAGATCCATATAAATTGATAGTAGATCTATCATATCTGTAGGAGATATTAGTAGATCCATAACCATCAAGAAGAAATCAAAGGAAAAATTTCCGGGGAACTGTCGTATTGAGGTAGAACTAGGGTTTTGTGGGTTTATGGAGTTGTATGTGTGGTTATAGAAGGGACAAGAACATACATACATGTGTATGTTTGGAAACATACATGAATATTGGGTATCAGTAAGCACATGCACGTACATATGCGAGGGTTCGGTTGTGACAAGTATATATAGGTTTATCCAGGTTAGTATAGGGGAAATTTCCAGTAGTTGTTAGGATATTTAGACACTTAGGAGTTATTTAAGATCTACTTGGTCTAATGTGTCATTAGGTAAAAGTGTGTTTCTTTAGTATGCATTAGTATGCATTTGTAGTTAGGAAATCTGACGGTCGCAATATGTTCCCGACATAGAGTGATCCGACGATTCATACTCTCCTCGATCTTAACGACCATTGATCTGTGGCTTAACAACCGATTGGTCCATGATCTCTATTTAAATAGAATGGAGGTTTATTTGTGGATGATCAATTGTGAGAAACTCTCCAGTAAAATCTCTCTATAATATTTTTCTTTGCATTAATAAACTACTCCAAGTGGTCGCGTTGGTTGGGGCCATGGATGTTTCCCTGTAGGGGTTTTACCACGTGAAAACATCGGTGTGTTGATATTTAATCTAGTTATGTGAGTGGTTACTAAAGGTGTTCGTCCTCTGTTGGAATAAATGTGTTTTCAAACATGGTATCAGAGCCTGTTTGAAGACCCGCTCCTATTGTAGATAGAGATGGTGAAGCTGAGTTGCCTCATCTCCATTTTATGTCATTTTCATACATTTATGGGCTGACAGGACTATTCCATTGCATCCAGGGCACTCATTTCGATCAGGAACATTTTTCATTTCACTCAAAAAAGTTTTCATTTTCCCAAGATATGACCATTACAGTCAGATCTGGAGGTATAAAGCCTGAATACGCATTTTTTAAATTTCTGCAAAGTTTTATTTTGGTTTTATTTCGGTTTGATATTATTTGTTTCTAGGTTGCTACTCTTTTAGATATGCATATGCTCTTTTACTCATTCCCTATGTGATCTCGACAAATCATAAATAGATAGGAAAAGGTGCATCTTCCAGGTAAGCTAATCGATATCTAACCCTTGTTGCCATCGAGAAGCAAAATTGTTTTCTTGTGTGCAAAGGGTTTGTTTTTAGCACGCTCTCCAAGGTCGTCTTCAACAAAAACAACAACAAAAATCCTCCTTCTGAACATTACAATATGTTTTGCTAGACCATTTGGTTAAAATTTGTCTTATTAAGTAAGAGGTCTTGGGTTCAAGTCTCTCTTTTGTTACCTTTTTTTGAAAAAGTTCGTTCTAAAATTGTAAAGTGTATTTCACTTCAAGTATAAAAGTGAATCACTATAAGTAGCTTTAATATTTTATTTTAGAGTTATTTATTTTGCATGCAACTTTTCTGTTATAAAGTAACTTCATTGTAAAAGTGATCCCCACTTCTCCTTATAAAAGTGGGTCACTTCATAAAGAAACTTACACTATCACGTGGTCATTTAGTTATCGTTTATGCCTTTTTTTTAAAAGGGCATAAATCTCACATCCGAAGTCTGTTTTCAGTGTCGTTTTTTTTTTAAACCACATAAATTTTTGAGCTCTTTCCATCCAGATCATCAGTTTTAGTTTTTAAATTCATATTATCTACATATTTAATATGGATTCTACAAGTAATGTTTTTCTTACCAGCACCAACTACTTCCAATGGAAATCTCATATGGAAGATTTATTAAGAAGTAAAGGCTTGTACAAGATTACCTTGGGAAAGGAAAAATAACTCACTGATGATGATAAGAAATCCAAATGGGCTAATAGGAGTGATGAAGCATGTGGATTAATCAAAATTTCCATCTCTCATGATTTAAGATACCACCTCCAAGAAATTGATGATCCCGAAGAAGCTTGGGACAAGATTGAATCTGTGTTTGGTAAACTCAATATTATTCGAGCACAACAATTAGAAAATCAAATACTGACCTTGATTCCAAGTGATTTTTCTTACTTTGGAGACTATCTATCTAAGTTTAAAACACTAAGGATTTTATGTGAAGAATGTAAGATAAAAATGGAGGAAGAGCGTTGCATATATCTTATTTGTTCTAAGCTATGTAGTGCATATTTTGTGTTTGTATATACCTTTTATTCCATGAGAGAGGCTCTAGGGAAAGCTTATGAAAACCCACTCTTGATTCCTTTTGTGTTGCTTTGATTAGAGAGGAAGATAAGCTTGTACAACTTGGAGTGATCAACACTATAGGTACCTCCAACAAACCCTGAGTTGCCCAGCAGAAAGATAAAACCAAGAATTAAAAGAAGAAACATCCTTGCCAAAACAATAAGAAATATAAGGGTCCCAAACCCACTCAGACATATTTTGCTCCGAATGTAGACAAAGGAGAAAATATAAAAATAAGAAGACTAGCAGACATTGCAACTTTTGTGATAAGTGTTGGATTACTGAGAGGGGGGGTGAATCAATAATAACGTAATTATAATCCTTTTTCTTCAAATGTTATATCAATGTAAAATTATTATCCAATAACGAGCAGTAATAAATAAACAATCACACACATGCACAGTACACCATTGTTTTACGTGGAAACCCAAATCGGGAGAAAACCACAGAATTCTTTTTCTTATATGTCTTGAAGAATTACATTCATTGGAAGCACCAACTTCCTTTTTTTTCCAGCTGCAACTGGAAGGAGGCTCCAACCTCCTAGTTTCTTAGGCTACAACCTGAGGGAAGCTCCAACTCCCCAAATCTATGGCTACAACCAAAAGGAGGCTACAACCCCCAATGTTCTCCGGCTACAACCGGAAGGTGGCTACAACCACCTGTCCTTGCCCCGTCCTGCCACCCTAAAGTAGAAGTAGAATGATGGAACCACTGTCACACTATCACTATGAGATATATTGCTGTAAACTTGTACCAATAAATCTGAACCATGCATCAACCTATACCTCAACCTGTAATCAACCTGTAATCAACCTGTACCATAAACAAGTGCATCAACCATGCACCAACCTGTAATCAACCTGTACCATAAACAAGTGCATCAACCATGCACCAACCTGTACCTTAAACAAGTGCATCAACCATGCACCAGCCTGTACCATAACCAAGTGCATACCAATCATGTGTCAACTATGACTCATCAATATGTACCAACATCATCAAATATACACCTCATGTATGTGCTCCAACTCATCAACTACTTGTCTCAACCATGT